>JAVYIG010016953.1:0-28633 GCA_035222895.1 Strongylocentrotus droebachiensis
GACAGGGAGCATTTAGTATGATTAGGAAGAGAAACCTTTCACAATTTATTTCCCTAGCAACTAGAGGCTGCCCTTCAGAATTTTGTGAATGGTATGAGCGTTACCTACAGTAGGTGCATCCTCATTAGCACGAGCTAGAAAATTGTCCCGCTATTTCAGGGTTTTGTAACTAGTTTGAGCTTAATGTCTATGGTAGACGAAACACAATTAGCCCGATTATATACATGTGTAGCTCAAGTTAAGTCTTAATTTGGCTAAAATAGCAAGCTAATTCAGAAGAGCTTAATTGCTATTAATGTCCTTTTTTTGTCAGCTCGAGATGCAATTTTATATCCAACTTGCACAACAACCAGCCAAATCCTGTGATTTGTTAAAGTTTTTCGATCAGCTGCATGCATGCATGAAGTGCGCATGTGCCAAGCTCGAACTTGAATCTTTAGCTTTGGCCTGCAATTCAAATTAAAAACTGCAGGCATGAAATTCACTGCTGACTGCTTGGCATTATAGCAAAAAAAATTAACTGGGCGTACTTCTACTTGGAAGGATGCAATATATGTGCATGTACATCTAGTTAACAGTGAGCACTGATGAATGTTCAGAGTGGATATGCCCACTTCTTTTAGAATGGTAAATTCCCTGCATTTTCAAGTACAGTTTTGAACAGGATATGTTGTCAAAATATCCTTTTTAGAGGTTGAGAATCCACAAACTGAATCCAGTATATAAAACAACTATTGACTACTGAACTTTTGAGTTTCGGGTGGAACTATAGCTCCGCGGTGATCTTGAGACAGTTGCGAGATCATCTTAGGCTATAGTTTTAAACCGTGACCTTCAAAGCAGTCTATAGTATACTAGAAGGTTGAAAAGCTGCCCCAAAGGATTTATTACTGGTCTACCCTGCTGTTATGTATTAAGGTACATACAGTCTGTTCGGAGTCAGAATGGCCATTAAAGATAAAGTTGAGTTCTGGTCATGTGATTGCATTGTGAAAGAAACGGTGTGGAATCTATCAGAAAAGGTTGATCATCTAGTATATAAGTATTTGTGTGTATTGCAAGGTTCTGGAATCATCAAAATGATGAGACATTTGGCCAAAGCTTGGCAAAGTTACAAGCACTGTACACAGAATGATGTATATGGGACTACACGAGCACATGGTGAAAAATAACCTACCCCCCGATTTCTACGTATTTTATGTCATATTTAGAATATGAAGGCATTTGAAGAGCCATGCTTTTCAGGGAACATGTCTTATCTGATGTTCTTCCACACTTGCATAATAAGAATGAGTAATGCTCACAAATTATTTTTCACCTCTTCCCAGAACTCAACCTTCTCTTTAAGTCTGTGTTAAAGTTTACGAGTTAAAGCTCTTTTGGCTCCAAACAGACAATAAAATGTAATAGGGCAAGTCCAGGGTATTTTGTCCCTTTTGTTACAAACCACATGAAAGATTTCAGTATACCTGCTGACTGCAAAGGTGTTGTGGTATAGGGTTCAAATCCCAGCCAGGCATAAATATGATAGTGATGTACCATTAAAATCTTGCAGTTCACAAGAGTATTACGTTGCAATCTTTTTTTTAATGTAACAAATGTTTTTGGTTCAATATTAGTGAAATTATGCTATAATCTATTGTTTTTGTCTTCTATTCTGTCGATTGAAAACAGTTAAAGTGGTTGGGATTATTGGGATATGTAGTGTAGTTAGCAATAATTGGGAATTTTGTTAGAAAATATTAAAAAATAGCATTCAAAGCCCCACCACTGTACTACTTGCTCCCTCTATATAGAAAACAATGCCTAATCGGTGACCATTGGTCCCCTATGATCCTCTTTTACTTATTTTAATTGAGAGCTGAGTTGATATGAGATAGCCATCTGTCAGTGACCACCCTGGGTGGTCTAAGCCAAACTAGTACAGACAGGCTTAAAGGGTAAAACAGTGTATCAAACATAATAAGAACAAGAAAAGGTAACATTCTTTTTGCGTAGCTGTAGGAACTACAAGTGTAATACCAGTAAACATGTTAGGGAAAAGTGTCAATGACCTAGATTTGTAGATCAAGGATGGATTTTAACAATTTACGGCTAAATTAATGAAAGATGTTGAAAATTTCAGAATTTTTTTTTTTTTTTTTTTTTGTGATACCAGTATATTTCTCCAAATATAATATTAAGTGTGTTGTTCACCTTGAAATGTGATATGAAATGCACGTTTTATGAGTGCTCATGACCTCTTATCTGTTCAAGAGGCTTCAAAGTAGTCGGTCTGCACAAAGCTTGTTTTGAGTGTCCTTATTGGTGCCTGCAGATCATTTAGCCATTGAGGTGTCGGTTTATACACATAAGGCCTGTCATCATCAGCTCGAGATTGCCAAATATCCCGCTATTTGAACTATCCCGATCGCAAATTATCCAGTTAATTTGCGTCTTCATCAGCCCAAAGTTGCAGTTAGCGGCATATTTGGTCGAGATATTCATCCCAACATATCTTGAACTAGTTTGAAAAATATGACGCTATTTGTCCGGTGCGTCATCACCATCCCTAAGACTCGCACTATGCGCGAACGCTGAGCAAAATATCTTGAGCTAACTTCTCGAGCTCAAGTTTTAAGTTTTGAGGGCAAGTCTAGTGCTGATCAAGACGTGACTTGTAACTTTGGGATTATTTCCCAAATCAGAAATAGCGGGCTATTTGGCAATCTCGAGCTGATGAGGACAGGCCTATAGATGTAGGATGTAGGTCAAGGGAACGGGGTCGTTTCATGAAACCAACTCCATGACAGTCATATCTTTGTTGGCAACATACGGAGATGTCAGGAAGTGGATAAACCGTTTCACAAAACCCTGATCAGCGACATATTAATTGTTACAACGCTATCGGCTAAAAATATGTAGTCTTTGCCACAATCCGTCAGATTTTATCCTGAATTGCCAAATTAGATTAATTAGATTAATTAATAAAATATATTTTAACACTCATAGTTTTAACATTTATTTATCAAATATTTATGTGATATGATTTCGAGAAACGGGCCACGGAGTCCTTTGTTTATTGCGCTATACATTGCTTACGTTGTTCCAGGTTTTTGTGCAGTCACATGATGTTCTTTCTGTTATGGTTTTGCATTGCTATCACTAATTCAAAGACACCAGGGATATCATGAATTAGTTTGATTTTGTGTGTACTTAGTTTGATTTTACAACCCATATCGTATGTCATGCTGAATGCAGTGTTTTTTAAACACGTTCTTGGATTACATAAAACAAATAGCATGTTTCAATGGATTTCAAGTGAATTGCATATTCACATTAACATTTGAGAAAGGCGACACTGCAGGTTTTTGTGCAGTCACATGATGTTCTTTCTGTTATGGTTTTGCATTGCTATCACTAATTCAAAGACACCAGGGATATCATGAATTAGTTTGACTTTGTGTGTACTTAGTTTGATTTTACAACCCATATCGTATGTCATGCTGAATGCAGTGTTTTTTAAACACGTTCTTGGATTACATAAAACAAATAGCATGTTTCAATGGATTTCAAGTGAATTGCATATTCACATTAACATTTGAGAAAGGCGACACTGCATGCCAAAGAAAGAACCAAAGCTTGAAGCTTATCCCTATCAGAAACATACAGCACACCCAAATTAAAAGTGTGTATGTGTCACTGTTTGGCACATCTTCATACATACATTGGCAAACCCCCATGTGCAGCTAATACAAAGCATGCAATTTTTTGGATGATTGATCATCGCGATGCGTATTACACAACAAATGTCGGGGAATCACTTTTAAGGAGTCACGTCTTTCAAAAAGGAGAATAATAATAACAATATTTATAAAGCGCAACATATCCATCTCTAGAGATGCTCAAGGCGCATACAAATAATTTAAATTAATATTCAACATACTTAAGATTAGAGAAATATTAAATGCTAACTTGCATTAGATCATAGAACTTCATGGTGCCGAAGTGGATTAATGCATTCCGAGGCAGTCAAAACAAGTCCTTACAGTACAAATTTCAGCCCCCGAGAAACGTAAGGTTAATAGATCTTCGGCTAGACGGCTAAGCTCTTCAGTATCCCATCTTCATTTCATGCCTCTCATAGTAAAAGTGGTGCTTCATCCGTAACCCGCAGGCAGATTTTTGCCATCCGAGCTGTGCAACAAATTAATGCCAAGGAAAGTCGGTCATAGCCTAGAAACGAAGCTCCTGTCAAAAAATTTACTCTGGACATCTTCTTTTTAATCCTGAGGGTCTATGCATTCCCATGACACATTATTCTTAAGGTCGAAATAAATTACTTGTTTTTTCAATCCTTTATAGTTCAAAACTTTAAATTGTATATGAAATTAACCAATGTGAATGTACACAAAGAATGGTGAGACCCTTGTCAACATCTACTCCAATTATAGATTTTCTCCTAGGGCTTAACCATATATTTTTGTGCTTCATATACATACATGACATGTGTCTTCCTTGTAACAACTAGGAATCCAAAGCAATTATTGCTGACAAATTGTTAAGAAAATAAACTGCTTTGGAATTTAGCAGACCACCCACTCCATGTCAAATATTTTCTCCATAAAACTATCATCAATGCGATTAGCTCTTCAAACTGGATGTGCATCCGTGTAATTTCTTCCTGTAGATGTGTGTTTTCAGTATACTGTATGATATAAAGGTGATTCAGGATATTCGATATCATTTAACTCGTTAATGGCACAAAAGGAGATTGATTCAATAAAAAAGGAAGATTGGAGAAATATTACAAACTTCCCTTTCAAAAAATGGCAGGGCGCAACACTTTTGTTTGAAGGCGGGAGGGGGGGGGGGGGGGGGTCCAGATTTCAAATGTTAGGGTCTACGTGCATGAGCTCTGCATGTATGTTAAAATGTTGAACATTCGGGGGGTCTGGAATTAGGTTTTGTGTGCCAAAATGTTCTGTGCACCTGTTTAATAGTATCAAGCCCTGAAGACGGTAATCACTGATCAGTAAGCAACTTCTCAAAATGTGTTTTTCATATATATGGGATTATTCTAGTGGGAACATGTGTTGTATTTGATCGGCCTCAAGATAACCCAGATTTTGCATCTGTCATTAGCGAAAAAACAATAAACGGGAGACATGAGGGGTTTATCCCTGAAAAGCTTTATAAAAGGTGATTCTCTGCAATGTTTCCTCTGGGACATACCGGTATGACATTTATCCATTTTATGTCCTGAACAAAAAAAAGAGTAATGTCTTGATATAACCATCTGCCAAAAGGGAATTCTCATTCTTTATTAAAGCAAATCTTAAGGTTCTTCCTTAGACATTAAATAACTTTTTCCAAACTGCATCCCCCCCCCCCTAAAAAAAAAGGGTAATATGTCTTGATGTAACCATTCCCTAATGGTGCTAATGCCAAAAGAATCATGTCACGAGAGATTTATCTGCTTTTTTTGTGCAATAAATGAATAAAAGCAAGGCACATTGTACAGAATTATCCTTAAATAGTTTTGATAATACCCAAAACAACCCTTGTAAAAAACAAAAGAAGAATACAAAATTGCCAAAAGGGAATTGTCATTCTTTATAAAGCAAATCTAAAGGTTCTTCCTTAGACATACAATTATTTTTTTCAAACTGCATCTGTGAATGTGATTTCAGTAAAGTTGGTCTAATTTAATTCGTCTTTTCATTGATATTTTGAAGAGGTTGACATAATTTCATTGCTTTAAAGATGGTGTGTAAGGGTTTGTATGTCCTACTTTACTACATACATATATATATATATATATATATACACAGAGGATTGTGACCAAATGATTCTGTGGCCTGGTGCAGCAAAAATTCCAAATTAGGATGTCTGAATTTTTCAAGATTGAAACTGGTATTTATTGTTTTAAAATCTGCACATGCAGATGTGTACTTTGCACTTTGCTTTTTTTCTCATTGATAGGGAACTTAACTGGAAAGTGTCCATCAAATTTTATATTTGTGTATTTTGCATAACCAGAACTCATCTTCATTTTGAAATCCAACTCACATCAGAGTTTAATAGTATAGATATAGACTGCTATGAGTGGCATAGCTGTTTCTACAGGCTCGAGGGGAAATTAAATCCTGCTATGACCACTTGGTGCGCCCGAGAGCCAGTATAGAAACAGCTATGCCTCGAAAATTAAAGCAGTCCATATATCTTTTATATACCAAATTCACAAAATAGGCTACAAAGAATACTTGGCTTATTATCCTTTTCTTGAGTAAAGATTGGTTAAAACATCACAGATAATCTGAGACATTTGTCTATTAGTGTTTAATCTTTGCTGGAAAGTTGCTTGAATTTACGATCATTCGGGAATCGCACACACACTGTATGATATCTGCGCTCGCACAAAGAAACTTTTTACATATAAACCAATGAGAATACCAGCAAAATGCCTGTTACCTGGGCAATGGGCATCTTTCTCATTAACTATTGACTGTAATCTTTCTCATTAACTATTGACTGTTAACCGGGCAACGGCAATAGTTCATCTCTTTGCGGCATGGCTAAAGTCACGACTCTAGTTTCGATCAATCACATGACTAGATTTATTCCACATACTAAAGAGAGGTATTTGATTTGTTTATAGCTATCTACATGTAGTTGTTTACTGGAATATCAACATGTGTTATTATATGATGCATTAACATTGCAGAAAACCTCACATTACACTTCAACTTTTTACGATGTACAATGTTAGCAAAGAAGCATATTAGCCAATGTGCTGATTGATGAATGCTGCTTAAATTTCAGAATGAGTTATTCCCTTCTAAGATTTATTAACACTCTCAATGGCCTCTTGTGAACAATTTAGATGTCGAATTGATGACAGAAAGTTCCCCAAAGTCATAGAATTGTATTTTTTGGAACTGGTAACAGACACAGTGACATGTAGTTTATCAGTTTTCTGATCTAATGCTATGGTCACATTACCCAAAAGTAGGCTGCTCGGCGGGCGAGCGGCGAGTTTTTAACCAATTCTGCCCGGAGGCTGCCCGGCCACCGAGCGGAGGCCGCCCAGGCACCGCTCCATTTTAGGGCATCGCTCGGTCGCCGCTGAAGTTTTAGCGCGGAGTTAAAATTTGGGCGGCGCCTGCTCACTTTTCACTCGCCGTCCAAAATACGCTCGGTGCCTGGTAGGTCGCCGCCCGGGCACCGACCTAATCGCTGGGCGATGCCTAATTCCAGCAGCGACCGAGCAGGCTACTGATCGGCCGATCGCTGCTCAGATTTGTGACCATAGCTTTAGAGGGTATTATTTGGGAAACAAATATCACATTTACCCGCATGAATGAGTCAAAAGGCAAAAGCTTTAAAGATCTTAATCTTATTGCTTTGAGAGGCGACACATGCATACATTTTGAGTAGTAATTCTAGTCTTTTATATGTTTTTATAAAATCAGTGAGAGCTACAAGAAAAAATACTGATATCTTTTAGTCAATCAACAAATTGTGAAAAACTAAGTACCGGTAGTTTGAAAATTTGGAGCATGTCAATCGAATGCTTGAAAGAAAAATTGAAGTGTTTTGATAATCTTCCTGAGAATTGGGATAAATGTGATGGTATCATGAATCTTTCTGACATCCCTTGTCATGTTAATTTGATGCTAAGCACTCTCAATCATTCTCCTTCATACAAATTGAAGGCACTAGACAATTGTGGAATAAATATGATTAATAGACCGGTGCAGACAATGAGTCCTTTGATGATACATGTTTAAAGAAAAGGCTGTCTGCTAAAACCAACTTAAAGGTAAAGACCAGTAATGGTCATGCGATTGCATTGTGAAAGAAACGTTGTGGAATCGATCAGAAAAGGTTGATCATCTAGCATCTAGCATCTGCAAGGTTCTGGAATCATCAAAATGATAAGAAATTTGGCCCATTCTTCGTAAAGTTACAAGCACTATACACAGAAAGATGTATATGGGACTACCCTATATCTCTCACACGACCATGAGAGAAACAAATTTACCAAATATATGAATTAGTAGGCAGTTTCCCGGCAAATTTTTTATCATCATGTATTAGTCAACATATTCTTTCACATGATTGGTAATGAGAGCTTCCATTTCATTTTTTGAAATTGGGGCGTTTCCAATACTGGTCTTTACCTTTAAAGATAAATGTGATTTATTTTATTTTAAAATATATCTGCTGGGTAAATAAACCCAAAGTATTTAATATTAGATTAAACAGACAACATGGGCAAATTATAATAATGGATAGCCCTGCTGAATGTGCTCATATTAGCTGGCTTAAACAATATATAGTGGCTTAAAAACCTTTAAAAAGAAGGTGTGATATAATAATTCTCTCAAATCCTTAACATTGCATTGAGGCACAACCTTAATGCTGTGTACTGTAAAGTAATCTATTTGCTATTGGGCGATTCTATAGAAAAAGTTCAGCTCCCAATTAAAAAAAAAAGAAAAAGCAATAACTCCAGAAATGTTTGTGCTACCCTATTTTTTTTAATATAGAAAAAAAGAAGATCAATGGTGTGAGATTAAGATATGATCACAGTTGGGTTATTTGGTGTATTCTCAATGGTATCAATTCAGTGTAAGATATGAACACAGTCAGGTTATTTGGTGTATTCTCACTGGTATCGGCAAAAGATATGAACACAGTCAGGTTAGTAGGTGTATTCTCAATGGTGTCAGCATAAGATATAAACGCAGTCAGGTTATTTGGTGTATTCTCAATGGTATCAGCGTAAGATATGAACACAGTCAGGTTATTTGGTGTATTCTCACTGGTATCAGCAAAAGATATGAACACAGTCAGGTTAGTAGGTGTATTCTCAATGGTGTCAGCATAAGATATAAACGCAGTCAGGTTATTTGGTGTATTCTCAATGGTATCAGCGTAAGATATGAACACAGTCAGGTTATTTGGTGTATTCTTAATGGTGTCAGCGTAAGATATGAACACAGTCAGGTTTTTTGGTGTATTCTCAATGGTATCAGTGTAAGATATGAACAAAGTCTGGTTATTTGGTGTATTCTCAATGGTATCAGCGTAAGATATGAACACAGTCAGGTTATTCGGTGTATTCTCAATGGTGTCAGCGTAAGATATGAACACAGTCAGGTTATTTGGTGTATTCTCAATGGTATCAGCGTAAGATATTAACACAGTCAGGTTATAAGGTGTATTCTCAATGGTATCAGCGTAAGATATGAACACAGTCAGGTTATTTGGTGTTTTCCCAATGGTATCGGCGCAAGATATGAACACAGTCAGGTTATTTGGTGTATTCTCAATGGTGTCAGCATAAGATATGAACACAGTCAGGTTATTTGGTGTATTCTCAATGGTATCAGCGTAAGATATACATGTAAAAGCAGTCAGGTTATTTGGTGTATTCTAAATGGATCAACATAAGACATGAACACAGTCAGGTTATTTGGTGTATTCTCAATGGTATCAGCGTAAGATATAAAAGCAGTCGGGTTATTTGGTGTATTCTAAATGGATCAACATAAGATATGAACACAGTCAGGTTATTTGGTATTTTCTAAATGGATCAACATAAGATATGAACACAGTCAGGTTATTTAATGTATTCTTAATGGTGTCAACAGAATTTAAAGTTCAATTCATGTGTTACATGTAAACTTTTCTTTGCAATATTTTTTTTTTCTTTCTTCAAATTCCACATAGAATGGAAAAAAATGTAAGCACTTTTTGTTGTTGCATCCTTTGTTCTGTTAATTTCCTGTCTATGGCGTTAACAATTTTTTTGGGGCTTTCTGATCATTACAACATGTGCAATTGTACCTTCAAGGAAACCAGATGCGAGGAGGATTTGAGATGCCGAGAGTTTCAGACAATTTTCAGGGTCGTACTCTTAAACTAAATCCTTTATTTAGTCCCCCAAAAGGCACTGTAATCCGGATGCAGACTTGCTCTTGGGCTTTCAATATTAATATTTATTGAAAGATTTAAAGACCAATGTTCGAACTGAAAATACTTACAGTACATGCAGTTTATTTAGATATTCTTCCTTGCTCCTTCTATTTTCTTTGTTAAGACAAAGAAAACTTTACAAAAACACCCTTATATGTGTGTTATCTCACTCCAAAACAATCCCTCTTTTATTTACATTGACTATTATCAAGGATGAATTTCATTCTCTTCATAATGAGTTTTCGGAAGTCATAATTATAATAATTATAATATTAATAACAACATTTATAATGCGCACATATCCACCCCCAATGGATGCTCAAAGTGCCTATCAGACTTATATGAATATATTGCAATAAACATACATTTTTAAACAGTAAAAGCAAGCGATGTAGGTTCTAAAAAAAAATTAAGTCTACAGTTGACGTTTTTGAAATGTTATTTTCTTCAATATTTTATCAAATTTCAGATTGTTTTAATGGATACCTTAAACATCAATCATGAATTTTATCCTCTGTAATTAGTTTTGTAAGTTGAATCAGTCTTTTAATATGCATATATGACTTTCAACCAAAAAGCTTCATTATTAATTTTGTAAAGAAGTTAAGTCTTCTATTTCAGTATTCTATTTCCTTTAAGAAACCTCTGCAAAACCACAGATTACCAAGAAGTTCTGAACAATGTTACCCTCTATAATGAGTTTTGGAAATCATTTCAGCCATATATGCATATAGATGGGGTACTTTCCTCATTCTTTTGACTTGTGAAGCATAGAGAAATTAAGTCTTTAAATATGAAATCTCAATTTTGGACAGTAAAAGAAGAGTTGAGGCAGGAGGAAATAATTTTGCAATTTACGCTTCTTTTGAGACCATATCGTCTTTTCAAAGTGTCAGTATTTAAAGGGATTGGGTATCTTTGTCTTAAATTCTAA
This sequence comes from Strongylocentrotus droebachiensis, assembly GCA_035222895.1. Lineage (NCBI taxonomy): Eukaryota > Metazoa > Echinodermata > Echinoidea > Camarodonta > Strongylocentrotidae > Strongylocentrotus > Strongylocentrotus droebachiensis. The sequence continues at coordinate 10,901 of JAVYIG010016953.1, forward strand.
AAAAAAATCATGGATTTAGCTCATGCTGCAATCATAATTATAAACCTTTCCTGTCAGTCAGGAATCCCATGACATTAACAAGCCAATTGCCCGTCTGATTATCAAGATATTTATGATTGGAATTCGAAATTTCAAAAACCTTTTTCCCCAACGGTTTTATAACACTACATTCTACTGGGGAAAATGAGTATGGTATTAAAAGCGGCAACTCAACGATTTTTACTTTGTGAGGCACTTCATCATCATTTTGAAAGGCAATTTTTTAGGGCTTCAATATTACACCATATCACAGATGCTAATTACACGCGTAGCGCCATGCATCTCAGATTTGGCATTGTTAAACAATGCCTTTAAGTACATGAAATTGCTTTTCTGTCTCGTGGCAGACAATTTATAAAACTGAATCACAAATCAGACAATTATGGAAGAGTTAGGGTAAAATGAAACGAATTTACAATTCAGCCTTCTTTTTTCACAAATACAAAACACACTCTCTTGAGAATCACCCGGACATTTACTTTTGTCAAAGTATATATTTTAACGCTCTTCTGGCTCTTCACAAACAATTTTTTTAAATGCAAGTCAAATCAGAAAATAAGGGAAGAGTTAGGGTACCAGGGGGGTGTTTCACAAAGATTCTAAGTTGAAATTATCTCTAAGTTGGACTTAAAAATTATGGAAAGCCGTTAGCATCTTTGAAAATATTTTGTAAAAGTTTTTTTGAAAGGCATAAAATGTTGATTCAAATCATTCATATTTTCTATCATCAAGGAGATTTCATGTTCTTGATGTGGAATATATAAAAAAAAAGTCTAAAATACTTGAATTTTTGCTTTTGAATATATTTCATTTTAAGGCTCCAATGGCTGTCCATAATTTTTTAAGTCCAACTTAGTGTTAAGTTCTACTTAGGATCTTTGTGAAACACCTCCCTGGAGACACATTTGCAATTCAACTTTCTTTTCATTTTCTCAGTAGACTATGTTGTCTCTTTAGACCTAGAAGAACATTAACTATGTGTTCAAATGTAAGATATGAGAAAATGTCTTTCTGTCTCTCTGCAGGTGATTAGAAAAACTTGAATTTTGTCTGGAGAAGTGATCACCAGGGATGCTTCCTCAATTATCCACCTCGGGCTTGAATCATATATAAAGTTACAAGTTAAAGTATACATAAAGTTACAAGTTAAAGTATACATAAAGTTACAAGTTAAAGTATACATAAAGTTACAAGTTTTTAAAGTATACATACAGTTTGAAGTATTCATAAAGTTCACCCATTGCATGTGGGAAGCAGATGGTCCCTGTGTATAGCCTGTGAGAAGTACAGAGTCCGGGAGTCTATGGGTTAAAAAGTAAATCCTCGCTACTCTAGAGCTTCACGTCTCCATCTTTAAATACCCTAGGTGTATGTTTGCATCATGTCAACACGCAGAAGTGTGACTCTCTGCCTAATCGACACAAAAGATCTCTCAAATTGCTCATAATTCTGCTTCATTTTGTATCCTCAAAGAGTTTTTAATGGTCCCATTGGTTAATTCATGATGTGTGATGTTTTATGACAACTGGGAACCAGGTTAACTTGTTAGGAAACTAGATCAGTTGTCCCAGGGGCAACGTTATGTATTCCGTTGCTGATTGCGATTGAGATAATTTGGCATAATTGCAAATGTCCTTGTCATGCTCGAATGTTGTCATATTTCATAAATAATTGCCAAACGGGTAATAAAAAGAAATCATGTATAAATTTATCAAAATCATCTTTTGACAGACCTGTGGGGTGTTTCACAAAGATCCTAAGTCGAACTTAACTCTAAGTTGGACTTAAAAATTATAGAGAGCCATTTGTAGCCTTAAAATAAATCATATTCAAAAGCAAAAAATTAAGTATTTTCGACTTTTTATAAATTCCGCATCAAGAACATGAAATCTCCTTGAATAGAGAATATGCATGATTTTAATCAACATTTTATGCCTTTTAAAATTACTTTTACAAAATATTTGTATAGATGCCAACAGCTTTCCATAACCTTTAAGCTTATCAGTACTAGTTTACAGGAGGGATTAGACTGCCCTGCAAGGTCACATGACAGGTGGTTATCTCATCAACTCAGCTCTCAGTTAACATAAGAAAAAGAGGATCATGGGGGACCAATGGTCACCGATTAGGCATTGTTTAATATAGAGAGGGCGCAAGTAGCTACAAGTATGCAGTGGGCCTTTTAGTCCAACTTAGAGATAAGTTTAACTTAGGATCTTTGTGAAACACTCCCCTGGTTTGAGGGGGTTCCTGCAAAACCTCTACTTATGTGATATCATAATACAAACACAGTGTCAATGAGTGTACCTGCTCTGCTATAATTATATTAAAAAGTGGCATGTGTGTGGGGGGTTGATTTTTAGTGTTAACAAGATGTGTCAACGAAAAGTGCCTTTTCCCCTCATCTCAATGAATTGATATACAATGCAAATAATGCAGGAGATTCTCTTTTCATGTCTGATTTATTTCACCCATATTTCACTGTGATTAATTTAATTTTGCCATCATACATTATAAACGTACCTAAATGCCTTGATTAAAGATTGAAATTGTTTAAACTGTTGTGCATGTATTCTAAATCATTTCCTTGCTTTCTTCTTCTTCTTGATTTGATTTTGTTTGGCAATCAGTCACAGTTGACCATTTTTGCCACACACTATTTTATGAATTATTTATATATATACATATGTACAATTTCATGTCATAAATGACTATTTTTAGGATTCTTTCTCTTTCCATCACCTTTCCTTCTGCTTAATTTCTTTTATATATATTTTTTTTTAGAGAGAAAATTATATAAATTAATAAATAAATCTACCAATATGGTAGATGTTAGTCTAGAGAAAAACTTAGATAGTTATTATTCCTTTTAATATCGCTATAGGTTATTACACATGTACATACATGTACAGTATATGGAAGCTGTTATCTGGAGAATATTTCAAGGCCCATATTCATGAAACCGCACCAAGCTATTTGTCAGGTAATTGCCTAGACTATAGTACATAGACTTAGTTGACAGCTAGGCTTTGTAAGGTTTGATGAATATGAGCCCAGATCATTGCTATTATTCCTGTTCATCCTGTTTATTTTGAATGCAAGAGTAAATATGAAAGATGATAATGTTGAGAATAGTCAGAAGGCATATTATTATCTTGCATATTGCTAATATCTTAGACAGGTGCAAATATGGAAGTGTTAATCTGAAGATTCCGTTTTATCCCCTTTCAAACTGTTCATTTTTTTAATGCAGGTATGAATGTGCAGCTTGTAATATAATGATAGCTGGTATCGATAAAGGCAGAAAAAGAAGAGAAACAACTTGTTGAAAGTTTGAGCAATATTCGATTAAAAGTAGGACAGTTATGGATTTTTAAGTTGTCATCAGTGAAACACTAATTACCAATACTCTGACAAATCTTGTGAGGTCCTCTCCAATTTGCTCTGTACAGAAGTTACATAAACTTTCATTTTCTTAGTAATTTATGATGGAAAAGATGTGTTACACACAAGGGTTGTATAGAAACACATTTGAAATAAATATCTTTAGGATCCATGTATGATTGACAAGGGAAAATATAAATATCTGAATTATATTAGTACAGATTAAGTAGGAGGGAACCTCGAAAGATACTTTACAGAGATACCAATTAGTGTTTAATTGATCACAAATTAAAAAAGTCATAACTTCCTTATTTTTCATCAGATTGAGCTCAAACTTTCACTGATCTCTTTCTTTCATTTTGCTGCTTCTATTAAAACCAACTCAATATCAGGGTGGATTCCCCCTTAAAACTATAGTCAGATTGCATATTACTTACTAATTGCTATTTTGTCCATTGTAGGTGTAAATATGAAAGGTGTCAATCTCGAGAATAGTCAGATGGCAGGGGTCAACCTAAGGGTCGCGACTCTTAAAAATGCCAACCTCCAGAACTCCAATCTACGATGGGCTATATTAGCAGGAACAGATTTGGAGGTAAGTCAATTATTAGTTAATCTCTGGTTAGTACACCCAATGCAGTAAATTGCCTTAACAACAACAAAACTGCAGTGGGAAACTAACATGACTTGAGCATAAGGTTGGGAGCTGGGTGGGGTTGTTCTCTAAAATCAATTTTATTGACAGTTTTGGCAAAAAATTCCATTAAGCTAAAAAAAAATGTCCATAGGGCGGTAAATTTGCAGAAAATGGCAAATGAGATCATCAAATTGTCATACTTGCTAGCAAAAAAATTAGAATGGGAAAATTTGTCAACATCCACTCTCCTCTTTTGATGCCTCTACTCTCATAATGCCATTCTCCCCCTTCCTTGAATCAAAAGCTGTGCCCTTTGGCTTTTAAAAGTTTGTGATGATGTGTCCAAATAAAGAAACTCAAGATTTTATTAATTAACTTCTAAATGCCTCCTCTAAATTCTTGTAGTAAATAAGCAGATCAGTGAGTACATTCATAGTCGTTAAATAGGAGAGAGGCTACAGCCCCTCCCTGTCTATAATTTTGAAATTAAACCTGCATATTCAGGCAATGAGATGGTCTCTTTGTTATTTTCATATCCTATCTTGTTTATATTTTGATGATGAAATGACATTGTAACTAAAGGATTGGTCAATATTTCTGCTAACCTGCTCTTCTCTCCTCTATCTTCCTTTTCTCTCTCTCTTTCTCTCTCATCATCTCTCCTACAGAACTGTAACCTGACGGGCTGTGACCTTCAGGATGCTAACCTGCGTGGTGCCAATGTGAAGAACGCCACCTTCGAAGAGATGCTGACACCCCTCCACATGTCACAGAGCGTAGCAGGTAACTACCCGTCCAGATGAACTACCTGGGAACACACACACACTCCGCACCTCGGGACATTCCAGTGGGCCGATATTCCATGAGGCCGATAGCTGGGACTGACGGCCCATGAGACCGACAAACCATGTGACTGATGATGTTAGTCTCCTAAATCATTGAAAAAGTTGTCAGGAAGGCTGATAGAACATCACTGCCGGTCTCATACATCTCATTGGCCAGCAGTCTTGTGGGTCATCTGTCTCATGGGCTTTCACACTTGTTGGTCTTTGGTCTCATCGGCAGTCGGTCCCTTGTGCCATCAGTATCGTAGGCTATCGGCCTTGTCAACTGTCGGTCTCATGGACTGTAGCCTAGCACATGCACCTTGCACGGACTACTCCAACCTTCAACAATGTGTGGTAACACCATCAGGCACGCTGGCATGACAACGGGGACAGCTAACATTATGCATCTAGTCACCTAATTCACCTTTGACCTATCACCTCTGACCTTCAACTCCAGGCAACCTGGCTGCAATATTATTGATGTACGAGAAGTATACACTAAAGCAGTGAAATCCAATCTGTTCATTGACAAGTGCATCAATGTATCATCATTTCAGTCACGCTGATTAAAACATGTAAAATTACAAAGAGGAGTATCAATGATTGTAGATCTTAGGAAAGAATTAATTAATCATGTGAAATGTAGTGTAATTGCAAAAATACCTTCTATCACAACGGGTCATGAAAGGTAACAAATAAATAGATATATTTTGAGTTATATGTTTTAAGTCATTACAAATACTGCCTCATGTTATGTGTTAGTCTTTCTGTCATTTTAACCTTTACATATAAATGCTTCCGTATCAGTCTATCAATCTATCTTTATTAATGCTTGACAACGCTAACCTACGGAGACTAAACTGTGCATATCCATGAACTTTCATGCTTAAAAAGGAAAACGAAAATCCAGATGCTGTTGAGGCAAGTTTTTGTACTGTACACATGTGAAATTCTAAACCGCCAGGTCAACACCGGGACTCCCCATTTCATTGAATTCTCTCTTGTTCGTTTCTGCCCTTCTACTTTATTACCGGTAATGTACAAGAACAGAGAATTTAATGTCTTTCCTTCAGAAAGAAGTATTGTTTGGACAATACAATACAAGGCCAAAATCCTAAACCAACAGGTCAACACCAGGACACCCCCTTTCATTGAATTCTCTCTTGTTTTTTTCTGCCCTTCTACTTTACAAGACCATTGAATTTAATGTCTTTTCCCTTTCAGAAAGAAGTATTGTTTGGACAATACAAGGCCATTCCAAGGTTTTCCCAGTTTTTCCTTTGACCAAGACCATTAATATATTCTCCTGGTACACAATGCAAATTTCAATTCTCTTGCAAAAGTAGATCATCACCTTGGGAAATTAATGTAAAGTTGTATCCAATAATGTAATTGCTTTTAACATTAAATAGTAATAACGTCTGTATTAAATCATATGATTGAATTCCTTGAATTTGACACCGTCGGTGGTTAGCAACTAAAGTGATTAGTATTGGAAATTTGTCAACCCTATGCACATACAAGCAGCCTACAATCGATGGTTTTTAAAGAACAAGGGAATTAATGTTGTAATTGTATGTTGCAGTGAATCAATAGCTAGTGCAATTTTCTTCCATTTTCCGCCTTTTCAAATCACTTAAAAGTCATTGAAATATGTCGAGTTTTAGCCGAATCATTCGCGAGACGAAAACGCAATCCTTAAAATCAATTTCTACTTGTTCATTTGCTCGTCATGATTTCTTGATTTTGTCTGTTAGGAGCCAGAAGGGCATTATGTTACACAGAGTTAATGCCTTTCTTGCTCCATGTGAACAATATGATTGTGTTGGATGATATCCAGAAGTCATAATTGCAAGATAATCAGCATTGTACATTTAAAGCCTCGGTCACAAATGCCACTACGAACTGCTACGAACGCCGTAGGAACGATTTTCAGACAATGGAAATTCGGGATGACAATAGAAAAACAGGTAGATTCGTACAAAATTATTGTTCGTACAAACCTTTGTGACCGTAGCATTAGACCTACCCCCAAAATCAATTCATCTTTTTTGATACTGGTAGTTGCTGATCATCTGTATTTCATGTATTGTTTGAACAATGAGTATGAATTTTAAGTAGAGCCATCAAGAAATATTGCCCAGCTGCTGTTTCCTATGGTTTCATGTGTTGCAATGTTTTTCCCCTACATTTACGAAAACTGAGCCAAAAAGCTCCTTCTCATTACATAGATGCGTTGTGCGTTTATTGAAGAAATTCATGGAACATACGTGATTATGTATTGCATATTGCTCCATGCTTCCAAAATGCGCAAATGTTCCTGACACATCTACAATGGAAGCCATGGTTTTTGTTACAGTATTTGAGGCTTACAGATATTGAAAAGATGAAAAGATGCATGTAACAGAGTCATCAATACTACTGGCAGTTTACCAACATTCAATTTATTGTACAATAAAGCAAAGTGAATGTCTTTATTGCAATGCAATGTGGATATAAAGCATTTAAACAAGTTTTAACAAGTTCATGGATATACATGTAATGCATGTCCCCCCCCCCCCCCTTTTTTTTCAAGTGAGATCATTTGGTCATGACAGGACTCTGATACTCACGTGTAAATCGCCATGAATACTTAAACGTAGGAAATATCTATCGACTCAGTAAATATGATTTCAGTAAGGGCAATATTTCCTGCTATCTCCCTCAAGGCCAGTCAATATTCTCTAAATAAAGCATCTGATTGGAGCTAGAAGGGCATTAACCCTAATTGTTTGATGATTGATTATTCTTCTTAATTGTTTGATGATTGATTTTTCTTCTTTAACCCAAAAAGATGTTTTCTATTCCTGCATCCCACTTTTCCCTGTTTCCCCTATTTCTAAAAACTGTATAAATTCCCCTCAATGTATTGATTTTGATATTCCATATCATTTTTTTGTATGGTTCATAGTAAAAAAAACGTGAATTTATTTGTAAAAAGAAAATTATGTATTTTCCTTCATATCATTTTCATTTATTTCACTATATCTTTGAAATAAAATAAAAAATACATACATACATGTGGATATAATCATAGATTAATGGGAAGTGGGGACTTGGGACTTAGTAAACCCAAATCGGCTTGTTAAGAATGATTCTCTATAAATACATACAAAATTTATTTCTTAACCATGTGATAATGATTTGATTTCCATCTTATATGCATTTCCAAGTTCAAGTATTCAGTGTGTTAAAGGTACTATGTCCCTTTTGCAGCCAACCTCAAATTTTGTAGAACTTTGCAGGAAATATGAATATGTCATGTATGTCCTATCTGTGAAATTTAAACGTTAGCAGTGTCCTCATATTCAAATTATGCAAAGAAACCCGTTTACTTGCTAGACTTCACTGTCAGACACTATTGAGTGACTGACTGGCTTTTTTTCTTCTTTGGTAATAACATACATGAAAAGAGTTGTAAATGGTACATGAGCATTTGTCTACATCAATAACCCACTTCTTGTGATGGCCAAGATTAAACTGATTGACTCTTTGCGCAGCATAAAACGTATGACCATTCGGTACAATTGTCTGAAAATCAAGACTATTACTTTTGGGCTCTATAGCCCTAAAGTCGATTTGACAACTAATAGTCGTTATTTTCCCACTTGAAGACATTTTCAAGCCCTACCTTTTTTAGGGAAGTTCTAAATTAGTATTATCTTTCAAATGCAGTTGGAATTTAACTTTTTCATTTTTTTGGCCTGCAAATGGGACATAGTACCTTTAAGTTAAGAAAGTACGGATTGATGTAGAATTACTTCAGAATTCATTCAGTAACTAGTCAAGGCTTCTAGTCAAGGCTTCTAGTCAAGAAAACGCAAGTGGTTTGGACTAAATTATAAGTTCATGATTTACAGTTTTATTTATTAGTCACCTTATGGTATGATTTTGGTTTAGATGAGCTCCGTTTAAAGATGTACATGCAAATTAAGTAACTGACCTGTAGCATTATCAAATAGAGTTATTATCTAGTAAATCTACTAATTGGTCTTTAATGGTAGGTGGCTACTAAAGTAGGTTTTCTCTTTGCATATCATCATTAATGGAATATTTGAAATTCAAATTTAGATCTTCAAAGTAAAATACTTCCTAAGTTAGTCCAGAATTGTGGTAATTATGACAATTGAACAGAGTAAGATTTTATTGTATAAAATGAGATTTGCAAGTGATATATTCCCACACACTTGCTACTTCTACTAAAGGTGTTCTGCACCGACAAGAAACCTGATTATATTCTTAAGATGTTTATTTGTCCACTGCCAAACTGTTGGAAATAAATCAAATGATTGTATTTTTTTATGAAAGCAACAAAATTTTGCTATTGCTCAACATAGTCTCACACATTTACAATGTGTAGTATCAGGGATGCAAGAGGACGTATTGTTCTGCAACAGAGGAGATTCTCAAAAGAATTGACACAAAGTTTTAAAAAACTCTTTTTTACAACTTGATGATGTAATAATACCAGGGATGCAACTTGACTATTGCTTTTTAACTTCAAAATTCAAACATGCACACGTTTATGGTTTAGTTGATGAGGCTTATTACTTTGATTTAATGAAGTGATTAAAGAGCAGTCGGCACTGCTGTCAATATGCATATATTTGATTGATGTGATGTACAATTAGGGGTTTTGACACTACTCATGGAGTTGGGTACTTTGCAATGGAATAATTAAGGAGAAATCAGTATATTTTTCTCATTAATTCTATGACAAATTCAATTTCATTTGTGATTTGTTATTGATTTAATCGAGAAAAGTTTGTAAAATTGAAATTGAAAATTGAAAAGTCACTCTATTTCAGGAAAATAGAGGCTTTAGGATTAATTCCTTAAAAGTTAAATGACATTCTGACATTTTCAAAGCCTCTACAGACTAATTTCTAATTTGTCGACAGGTGAAGTGAACAGAACTTTTCTAGAGCAAATCCTAGTCATTTACCAGTATCCCTTGAACATGCCCATCTATGCTTGCACTCTGCCATTGGCCCATATTTTTGAAAGAGTATTACCCGACTTTAAGTATACCAATCACCAAACAAATGACTTGTTGTTTATAGCTAGATACCATTAAAATAAATAGCTTGGTTCACTCAAGGTTAACAATTAAGGGGTTTCCCCTGACCAAGACCATAAATATATTCTCCTGGTAGACAATGCCTTGCAATTCTCTTGCAAGTAGATCATCTGAGGAAATTAGTGTAATTGCTTGTAACAATCAGAAGTAGTAAAGTCTGTATTTAATTATATGATTGAATTAATTGAATTTGTCCCCATTAATCATTAAGGAGTATGAACAAAATAAAGGATAACATAAAATGGCAATTACAGTATGAAACTCAAGTTCAACCTAGGTTCAGTGTGCGCCCTACTCGAGGCTGGTGCGTACTTGTGCATCAACTAGTGTACTCAACAAGTTGTTTTTACAGTTCACTGAGAGTACATTTAATGTGCAATGTTTCTTAAGCTCACAGTTTGAATAGATGATAGCACCATGGTACCTAATACATCAAGAGCAAAGCATGTTTCGGTCATTGGTTCACTCCTATAACTTAGTCTACCGAGGTGTTGTGGTCTAGTGTTTACGTCATCGGACTGTGAATCATATGGTTTGCGGTTCGAGTCCTTGAGCCTTGAGCACCTTGCGTGGTGGATAAAAAATGTGGTTATACAAATAAAAATGATATTGTATTATATTAGTAATACTGCTTTTGTGGACAGCAAACGGTCTACCCTTAAGCTCTGTATAAGTTACTGTATTATTGAAAATAAGAAATCAATTCCAATACAAAGTTTGTTGTATTTCCATTTGAGTTAAACAATTGCGGTGATTTGTACAGACGAGGTTTTCTCAAGTTATCTGACAAAGTTTTTTCTATGCACTTAACAAGTTGATTGATTGGAGCCTGGCCTGAAGGTAGGTGGCGTTTAATAATACAGGCCTTTGTCTTTACCTGCCGTCTTTGGCATTATTACTGTTAAGGCAGGTGAAAAGTGTTATTATTGTTATTAGGTGTTGTGCAATATATCGTTTTCTCTTTATTTTTTGATGGGTGTGGGGAACGGGTGTGGGTGAGCATAGATCCCCTGCAGCTGCTTCGTGTAGAATATGAAACACAATTATGAAATGTGTATTCACAGTTTGACGATTTCCGGCCTCCTAACCATATTAATAAATAATAAAACTATGTTGGAGTTCCATATGGTGTAAAGTGATTCTTTGCTTTTAGAGGAAATGAATTGAAAATTTGTTAATTTCTCAACTTATAGGGAATATACTTCTGTTTTCATCTTTGAAAAATGATGTTATAGCACAAGTAAATATAAATTTACATTGTATAACTCTGTAGTATCATTTATTACCATAAACTATTTGTAAATATATAGTCTAAAATTATTTTGTATTGAATGACATACATTAAATCATCACTAAAATGGTTCATTCTAAAAGATTATTAATCCAAATGTTCATTCATGTGAAGTATACTGAACATGCAGGTAAGTTTACTAAATCTGTAGAATAGTGGAACTTTTATTATTTTAATTTTTATAAAATCCCTCTCTTCCATGGGTGTCGATCCTTACGTAATACCTATTGTTCAGGGGGGGGTGAATGAATAGATCATCCCCCCTGATGAATAGGTATCAGTGACAGATCGACACCCATGCTCTCTTCCTTTTTCTGTGAATGCTCCATTTAGCTTTAACCATGGTTCATACATTGAAGGTTCTTTTTCTTTCCTAAACTGAAAGGAAATTTCGGTTGTCAGTGATCATCAAGCTCAGACTAATACTGAGAAGCAGAAGGGTCTTAACTCATATCCCTTTTACATAGAGTTAATGGCCTTCTGGCTCCAAACAGTTGGGGTAATAATATTGTGCGGATTGATAAACAGATAAACGATCTTTACTTTGAATGCCTCGTGAGGCCAGATACCTCACTTATTTTTCATCTATGTCATAAGGTTCCGAGGAAATAAGGCTGGTTAGGCTAGCACGGGAGATACTGCTTTTTTTATGGCAGCTGGTCATAAATGCTCTACAAATGCCTATGGAATATGTTGTCAAAGTTATTTTTACCAACATGATACTATGTTATTATGCAATATATTTTATTATATACCATTACTGTAGCATATATTAAGTAGAATTTTGTGCTTGTTCATTAATAACTTGCCACAATACATGTATGTTTCATTGCAATAGGGAGATGATTGTGACAAGTTTTGTTTCCAAGAAATAAATAAAGATATTTAGTTGTAATAAAAAGTAGGCTTGTCAGTTTGTGTTGATTTTATGACTAAGATAATGCAGTGTTTGTAGAGGTTGAAGGGATGAAACTCAAGTTCAACCTAGGTTCAGTGTGCGCCCTACTCGAGGCTGGTGCGTACTTGTGCATCAACTAGTGTACTCAACAAGTTGTTTTACAGTTCACTGAGAGTACATTTAATGTGCAATGTTTCTTAAGCTCACAGTTTGAATAGATGATAGCACCATGGTACCTAATACATCAAGAGCAAAGCATGTTTCGGTCATTGGTTCACTCCTATAACTTAGTCTACCGAGGTGTTGTGGTCTAGTGTTTACGTCATCGGACTGTGAATCATATGGTTTGCGGTTCGAGTCCTTGAGCCTTGAGCACCTTGCGTGGTGGATAAAAAATGTGGTTATACAAATAAAAATGATATTGTATTATATTAGTAATACTGCTTTTGTGGACAGCAAACGGTCTACCCTTAAGCTCTGTATAAGTTACTGTATTATTGAAAATAAGAAATCAATTCCAATACAAAGTTTGTTGTATTTCCATTTGAGTTAAACAATTGCGGTGATTTGTACAGACGAGGTTTTCTCAAGTTATCTGACAAAGTTTTTTCTATGCACTTAACAAGTTGATTGATTGGAGCCTGGCCTGAAGGTAGGTGGCGTTTAATAATACAGGCCTTTGTCTTTACCTGCCGTCTTTGGCATTATTACTGTTAAGGCAGGTGAAAAGTGTTATTATTGTTATTAGGTGTTGTGCAATATATCGTTTTCTCTTTATTTTTTGATGGGTGTGGGGAACGGGTGTGGGTGAGCATAGATCCCCTGCAGCTGCTTCGTGTAGAATATGAAACACAATTATGAAATGTGTATTCACAGTTTGACGATTTCCGGCCTCCTAACCATATTAATAAATAATAAAACTATGTTGGAGTTCCATATGGTGTAAAGTGATTCTTTGCTTTTAGAGGAAATGAATTGAAAATTTGTTAATTTCTCAACTTATAGGGAATATACTTCTGTTTTCATCTTTGAAAAATGATGTTATAGCACAAGTAAATATAAATTTACATTGTATAACTCTGTAGTATCATTTATTACCATAAACTATTTGTAAATATATAGTCTAAAATTATTTTGTATTGAATGACATACATTAAATCATCACTAAAATGGTTCATTCTAAAAGATTATTAATCCAAATGTTCATTCATGTGAAGTATACTGAACATGCAGGTAAGTTTACTAAATCTGTAGAATAGTGGAACTTTTATTATTTTAATTTTTATAAAATCCCTCTCTTCCATGGGTGTCGATCCTTACGTAATACCTATTGTTCAGGGGGGGGTGAATGAATAGATCATCCCCCCTGATGAATAGGTATCAGTGACAGATCGACACCCATGCTCTCTTCCTTTTTCTGTGAATGCTCCATTTAGCTTTAACCATGGTTCATACATTGAAGGTTCTTTTTCTTTCCTAAACTGAAAGGAAATTTCGGTTGTCAGTGATCATCAAGCTCAGACTAATACTGAGAAGCAGAAGGGTCTTAACTCATATCCCTTTTACATAGAGTTAATGGCCTTCTGGCTCCAAACAGTTGGGGTAATAATATTGTGCGGATTGATAAACAGATAAACGATCTTTACTTTGAATGCCTCGTGAGGCCAGATACCTCACTTATTTTTCATCTATGTCATAAGGTTCCGAGGAAATAAGGCTGGTTAGGCTAGCACGGGAGATACTGCTTTTTTATGGCAGCTGGTCATAAATGCTCTACAAATGCCTATGGAATATGTTGTCAAAGTTATTTTTACCAACATGATACTATGTTATTATGCAATATATTTTATTATATACCATTACTGTAGCATATATTAAGTAGAATTTTGTGCTTGTTCATTAATAACTTGCCACAATACATGTATGTTTCATTGCAATAGGGAGATGATTGTGACAAGTTTTGTTTCCAAGAAATAAATAAAGATATTTAGTTGTAATAAAAAGTAGGCTTGTCAGTTTGTGTTGATTTTATGACTAAGATAATGCAGTGTTTGTAGAGGTTGAAGGGATGAAACTCAAGTTCAACCTAGGTTCAGTGTGCGCCCTACTCGAGGCTGGTGCGTACTTGTGCATCAACTAGTGTACTCAACAAGTTGTTTTACAGTTCACTGAGAGTACATTTAATGTGCAATGTTTCTTAAGCTCACAGTTTGAATAGATGATAGCACCATGGTACCTAATACATCAAGAGCAAAGCATGTTTCGGTCATTGGTTCACTCCTATAACTTAGTCTACCGAGGTGTTGTGGTCTAGTGTTTACGTCATCGGACTGTGAATCATATGGTTTGCGGTTCGAGTCCTTGAGCCTTGAGCACCTTGCGTGGTGGATAAAAAATGTGGTTATACAAATAAAAATGATATTGTATTATATTAGTAATACTGCTTTTGTGGACAGCAAACGGTCTACCCTTAAGCTCTGTATAAGTTACTGTATTATTGAAAATAAGAAATCAATTCCAATACAAAGTTTGTTGTATTTCCATTTGAGTTAAACAATTGCGGTGATTTGTACAGACGAGGTTTTCTCAAGTTATCTGACAAAGTTTTTTCTATGCACTTAACAAGTTGATTGATTGGAGCCTGGCCTGAAGGTAGGTGGCGTTTAATAATACAGGCCTTTGTCTTTACCTGCCGTCTTTGGCATTATTACTGTTAAGGCAGGTGAAAAGTGTTATTATTGTTATTAGGTGTTGTGCAATATATCGTTTTCTCTTTATTTTTTGATGGGTGTGGGGAACGGGTGTGGGTGAGCATAGATCCCCTGCAGCTGCTTCGTGTAGAATATGAAACACAATTATGAAATGTGTATTCACAGTTTGACGATTTCCGGCCTCCTAACCATATTAATAAATAATAAAACTATGTTGGAGTTCCATATGGTGTAAAGTGATTCTTTGCTTTTAGAGGAAATGAATTGAAAATTTGTTAATTTCTCAACTTATAGGGAATATACTTCTGTTTTCATCTTTGAAAAATGATGTTATAGCACAAGTAAATATAAATTTACATTGTATAACTCTGTAGTATCATTTATTACCATAAACTATTTGTAAATATATAGTCTAAAATTATTTTGTATTGAATGACATACATTAAATCATCACTAAAATGGTTCATTCTAAAAGATTATTAATCCAAATGTTCATTCATGTGAAGTATACTGAACATGCAGGTAAGTTTACTAAATCTGTAGAATAGTGGAACTTTTATTATTTTAATTTTTATAAAATCCCTCTCTTCCATGGGTGTCGATCCTTACGTAATACCTATTGTTCAGGGGGGGGTGAATGAATAGATCATCCCCCCTGATGAATAGGTATCAGTGACAGATCGACACCCATGCTCTCTTCCTTTTTCTGTGAATGCTCCATTTAGCTTTAACCATGGTTCATACATTGAAGGTTCTTTTTCTTTCCTAAACTGAAAGGAAATTTCGGTTGTCAGTGATCATCAAGCTCAGACTAATACTGAGAAGCAGAAGGGTCTTAACTCATATCCCTTTTACATAGAGTTAATGGCCTTCTGGCTCCAAACAGTTGGGGTAATAATATTGTGCGGATTGATAAACAGATAAACGATCTTTACTTTGAATGCCTCGTGAGGCCAGATACCTCACTTATTTTTCATCTATGTCATAAGGTTCCGAGGAAATAAGGCTGGTTAGGCTAGCACGGGAGATACTGCTTTTTTTATGGCAGCTGGTCATAAATGCTCTACAAATGCCTATGGAATATGTTGTCAAAGTTATTTTTACCAACATGATACTATGTTATTATGCAATATATTTTATTATATACCATTACTGTAGCATATATTAAGTAGAATTTTGTGCTTGTTCATTAATAACTTGCCACAATACATGTATGTTTCATTGCAATAGGGAGATGATTGTGACAAGTTTTGTTTCCAAGAAATAAATAAAGATATTTAGTTGTAATAAAAAGTAGGCTTGTCAGTTTGTGTTGATTTTATGACTAAGATAATGCAGTGTTTGTAGAGGTTGAAGGGATGAGACATATTTTATTATTTCTTTTTAAAATCTATTATTTAGATAAATGTATGAATAGAGCACACAACCAATAAAAATTTGCTTCGATAAACTTGTATTTAAGAAAAAAACCTTCATGTTTCTAGTGTTGACATCGTCTGTCTAGAGCCAGAAGGGTATTATGAGTTAACACCGTCTGGCCCCAAAGAAATGATTTATTCATCATCAATCCTTAGATATGGCTGGTATTCTCATTACAAGTATCTCATGATAGAAGAAGTATTTCAAACTTAAAATTCACATTTAAAGTTTAAGCCTTTTCTAATTAAAAAAAAAGAATGAAGCAGTGGTAACTCTAATATAAGAACAGTTTATTCAAAAGGGAAAACCGATTTGGTTACCATTTACATAACTCACACATGTGTTGTCCTCTGTTTGATTTTACAGCAAGTAAAGAAAACTACATGTAATCACTGATTTGGTCTTTGGTCAACTCAATGAACAAAGAAAAAGATATATTCAATAAATTCCAAGATCTTCACCATCACTGTGTGTCACCTTAAATGAAGAATTCCTGGACATTCATTCATTAAAGAGTCCCATAGTTCATCTTGTGTAGGTTTTATGGAAAATTTAAAACAAATTCTTTGGAAGGGATGGACTTTCCCTATTTCAAGTTGGTTATTTTTGTTCTTTCTTTCCTTCTGTAAAAAGCATGATATAGTCGTAATGATATTTACCATTTAATGTAAAGTTTAATGTACATTTCGCTTCAAAGCCATCTATGGATCAACTTGAAGTAAATAACCTTTAAAGACAAACTTAATCCTTGCACATGATAACATGAAATACAGATACATAGATTTACAATCAGTAATATAAGAGCACAATTATAATAGCACAATAGTGCAAACCTACCAACAACAAAAAAGAGAAGAAAATCTAACTATTTGCATTAATACAACTCACTTGGGAGCAGCTGGAACACAAACAAAAGTATTATGCATGTAATGTTATCCGATACCCTTTAGCAAAAAGACATTTGCAAATGTCATACCAGACCATATCTTGAACATTGCCTTCTTTTGTTGTGGTGTCTGGAGACAGTATTTATAATCTCAATATTTCCAAGTACAGAGAATCGACCTGAATTATCTACAAAAATGTGGTTGCACTACATCCATGCTTTATTCAATAACAACAAATTGTTGTTATTATTGTTGTCTCATGTGATATCAATGATTGTTGGGATGATAGTATATATTATATCCTAACACTTCAGTTACTCCAGCATTTGGAAAGATGGGCATTAATACATCGCCAGGAATGATGGGGACGAATAATTCAAAAGCAGCCTTTGAAGGCAACTCCCTCTTTTCGCCTCCTTGCTCCCCCTAAAAATGCCCCTGTGAGTGACTTTCCGTTGAATATAAATGAAGGCATTCCTAAATATGTAAGAACCATTTTGTTAAAGATTGTGAGATCCCCC
>JAVYIG010016954.1:0-28626 GCA_035222895.1 Strongylocentrotus droebachiensis
TTATATTGGAGGATTCATTGCTGAGTTTATCAACACGCATAAAGTCGGTAAGTGGCGATTGGTTTGATATCATTTTATCTGCTCAGCGACCACTCCCGCTTCAGCCTATTGTATTGCCCCTAAAATTCCCTATTTCATGTTTTATTTAAGGATATATGTTATAAAGCACATGTGGGACCCCAACATGTCGATATCTTTGCATGTCCACTTGTTTAAATCAACTGGTATATATATACTTAGAGCTTCATATTTTAGATATTCTCATTACTTTCTTTTCTCAAATATCCGACACCTTTGAATATCAATAACAAAAGGATACATGGGTTCCAAGGAGTTACAGAGCTATCCATCGTTGGCAGACCCAGTCACGAGCGCGAGCCTTACCCGGTCAAAGATGAGCCCAGCACAATGTTCAAGCACCTCGTGAGGGTCTTCCCTCAACTAATCAAGCTGACATTCGGAATTCCTCTGGGCAATGCAATCCTCAAACAGATCTTGGAATCACTAAGAGAGACTCGAGTCCTCAGAGAATTGAAGAGCGTAAGGTGCGGTTGTGTTTCTATTTTGTTTTACCATGCCACGCATTATAATAGTCCTTTCCTACCACTAACCTATCCTCTCTTGACTGCTCTTTCACCCCAACCCCTTTCTCTCTCTCTCTCTCTCTCTCTCTCTCTCTCTCTCTATCTCTCTTACACACATACACACACATGCATATACACATCTACTTTCTTTCTCTCTCTCTCTCTCTCTCTCTCTTTCTCTCTTTCTCTTGCACTATAAACATGCTGTATTTCATGCCATGCATAAGTATTCCCACGTTTTCCTCCCCTACTCTTTTCCCCAGAATCTTATTATACTAGCTCTCACTCTATCTCTCTTTGAAAAAGTGCGATGTCTTATATTTTGTCTAATGATTATTTAGATATAAAATTTATAGAAATCCGCATGATTTGGTTAATTGTGGGCACGACAAATGCATCAGAAATGTTCAAGTGAAACAATGAACCATACACATGAGGAACACACTAGAAACTGAACAAAAAATGTTAGAGAGGAAGCTGGCAGCGAGATACATTTCAACAAAGAGAGAGAAAAAATAAATCGATTGGGAAAGGGAGTGGATAGTGATTAAGTATCCTGCAAATGGGTAAAATTCAATGCAGTTCACTTCAACATTTACTGCCCATAGAAATCAATAGTTTGCATCGTTCATAAACTCTTGTGCAATTGCATTAAAAAAATCAAAACGTCTAAGTAAGTTAACTAGATTCACTTACAAGACTATATTTATCTCACAGAGTACTGGCGAGTCTGAGGTTTAGGACGGATGATGACTGGGACGAACTGCTTGCCCTCAGAGATAAAATCAACAACGAGAACGTCTTCAGAGTAGAGGTGGAGCATAGACCGTAAGCTATATATAATATACACTCGTGAAAGCTTTGGCAATGATTGGTATAATTCGAAGGGGCAGAAAGTATATTCCATTCTTAGCCCGTAAAAAAAACTATAAAAGCTCGGACTGGAGTCCATGGAAAATGAATGTTGAATCTGGAAAAAGGAGAACAGCCCCTAAAGAGCCCTCAAACACCTTGGCCTGTATTTTGAAATCGATGTTATTATCTTTTATGGAACTGACGTTATGTTATTGTCAAAAAATGAAATGGCACTGAATAGACACTTCTCATCGGTATTGACGCAGATGTGCCTTAAAACTGCACCGGTGCATGTATATGCAGCCAGGTTTGCGCAAAAATTCACCAATGCATTGCCCTATACTCATATTCGTTATGCTAGTTAACATAACTTCACCAACATATTGAATAGTTTTCACGATACCACCACAGTCTTTTACAAGAAAAAAAAGCATGATTGTCGTATTGAATGTTGAGGTTTTCCTGTCGTTGTTTAATAAAAAACCGCCTTTCTTTTCTACCTCTCTTTATGTACACTTTCTTACAGAGTTGACCAATGCGACTTCTTCGACATTTCAAGTTCAGACGAAGAGTCAGATGAGACGCCAGAAGAGGAACCAGGCAATCTACCCCTGTCTGACTACGAGGAAGGCGGATATTGACAAAAGGATGAAGAGCCTGGCGAAGATTCAGATTATGAAACATATAGTTGGATGAATATGGGTGTCGGTACTATTAGGTTTGAGGGAGATGAAGGCTCCAATGACGATGACGAGCCTGAGGATGAAGACAATGACTCTGATATCGAGTCCAATGAGCATTCAGTTGATGAATCTGGAGATGATTGCGATATCGAGTATGACGAACATTCATTTCATGAGTCAGGTGACGGGTTGGATGATGAGTCTCAGCGTGCTCCTGGCGAGTCAAATGACAAGGACAAATAAAGAGTCTGGTGATCACGGGTTTTACAATGAGTTTGATAACACAGGCGTGATGAAGAGTGATTTGAATTTGAATTTGAATTTGAATTTATTAACAGTAACACATCACAATAATGACAGTACATATGCAAAATCATACAATGCAAAGAATTAGTCTTATGATGAGCCAAAATATAGAAATAAAACATATTTTTCCTTTCAGTATCGAACAAAAGCAAATTAAAACGTCATTTTCCTCACCCTTCCAAAAGGAGTGGAATTTGCCGCAGTTAAGGTGATGACATAACATGTGGACCCCCATCGGATCGCCTATATAGGCCATGAACCGTGCAAAGTCATTGTGAATATGTTTACTCCACATACGATTATGTCATCAAGTCGATAGCTTGTTTTAGGTCGACAACTTCCGATTTTCAAAGTTTTATATTGTCAGTTTTCAGAGAGCTGTAACTCTTCTGACAGATATATCATATAAGAGGAATAACTTGTCAAGACCGCCTCTGTTATGGTTCTCTTGATTCCTTTAGTATAATGGCTTGTATCTGTGCATATTTCTGATGTATATGTGTACATACAATTGAACTTGAACTTGAACTACTACATCATACCCATGATTCCAAATATAATGATTTTCGCCTGTGCTGTGTATATGCATGTTTGATGTAAACTCGCATTTTTAGTCATTGGACTTTTTGACGAGATTAAATCAAACCTAATTTGAATTGAATTGAATTGAATTAATATCACATTGGCCTCTATAATATCTTAACTGTGACTATTGCACGGTAATATTTCATATTGTTGAACTAATGTGGTAAAACCAAACCATTCAATACTGATGATAATTTTACTGTGGCCTTAACTTGGCCTGTCTCTATTGTCAAATCACTATGACATAATTGTCATCTTTTCTTTGACAGTACTACAACATTAATATGTCTTTTGGGGGACATATCTGTCAATTGATCATGACTTTGCCATTATACTCGTGACATATTAGATGCTTTTTACTGTAATGTAGTGTCGCAGTACACAAATTGTATATTGATACATTCGTGGCATTGCGTATGTTTTGTGTAAACAAAGTGGTTTCCTTTTCTATGTAATGCATTCAACGGGCTTTGTTGTCTCTATGATTGTGGTGTGTTTTTTCTTTCCTGTTTACTTTGACATGCACATGTATTGCTACGTAACAGTATTTGTGTATGTCTTTAATCATATATAATTATCATTTGTTATTCATAGCCATGTCGTTATTCTCATTTGGGATCCTGTTTTAATACATGCTTATTTGACACTTTGTATTTTTAAGGAAACAGAAGGGAAATGATTTTTATGCCAATTGTATTGAATGGATAAATGGCTCGATGATTCAATTCATCCTTTTTCTCAATCTTAGAAAAACAACAGTGAGAGATTTGAATAACGAACTTGAATATATATTTGAATGGATGTGTGTAAAAGGATTAAGTTTGAAATGTAAAAAACAGTCTGTCTACTGATCGATTCCAGATATATGTTAACCAAGTACAATAGCTTAAATGTCCAAGTACGTGGTAACCCCTTGAGCATAACGAATATGTCACTTATCTAGGGGTTATTGTAGTTCAACATTTGAAATGGGACCTACATATTGACAATACATGTACAAAATGTCTCTAAATTGTTCGGTTTTTAGGGCGTGTTCGGCATTATATCAATGTTAACAATTTGAAAATAATATATAAAACCTTTATCATGATTTTGCCTGTGATTGACTTTGCGAATATTGTATACAGTTCCTCTTCATGAAAATATTGTACCAATCAGTTACAAAAGCTGCAAATTCGAATTATTCTTAGAGTAAATCCCTATCGACATATCTCTAAACACGAAATTCGTCAAGAGATTGGCTTTGATACATTAGAATCACGGAGAAAAAAACATTTGGCTCTTATGACCTTTAAATCAATTCATAACTTGACTGCATTATATTTATATGAAATGTTTGTATTTTCAACATCACAATATTGCCTTCACTCAACTGGAAACCAAGCCATCCCAAAACCCAAATCTGAATACTGTCGAAGAATGTTTAGTTACCAAGGAGCATGCTCCATTAACAAAATTCCACATCATATTTCTCATCTAATATTGCACTCCGCAAATTTCTTAAATGAATTAATTCCAAGTTTTATTTATACTCGATGACACAGGCTTACTAGTGTATCTATTTGTTTATATCTAGACCTCTTATGTTGTCTATTTCAATCACTCAACCACTTTTATCATGTCTGATATAAGTCAACTTTAAATAATATGCGTTTCCCCCAACTATTGGGACATATTTATTTCACAACCTCGTTGTTGTTGTGTGTTTTTCTTTGCTGATGCTTACCTACTACATGGAGTTGTTTTTTGTACTTTAAATTTAGTTGTAATATAATGTCTCTTTGTTTAATTATTAATTTGTGTACAGTCATATTTTTATATATTTGTATCATATTCTGGATCCCTTGGTGGAACAGCGCCACCATGTTGGTGTATGCTGAGTAGGGCCATCCAGCCGTTTATCTGTTTTAGTATGTGTACATACTGTGTATTAAAATCATGTTTTGATTACTGTTACTTACTTCTTTTTATATATAAATACATTCAAATCAAACAATGACAATAATATATAGAGTGTATTTTTATGTTTGTGCATAACCAACATATTAAACTGAAGTAAGCTTGATATGAAGTTGATCTTCCACTAACTACTTTGATCCTAGTCATCCCTATGTTCATAATGATATTCACAATGGTATGTGCACAATATGTATGTAATGGTATGTATCGCCCTCTACAATTATTAGTTTTCTACATGTTTGCTTTCTAGTATCCAAGCAAAAGGAGCTTCGTCCATGTCAAAAAATGTTATGCACAGCCTTCTATTATGCTCTTGATAGAATGAGTTCAAGATATGTAAATTTGATCTATTTTTTTAATTCGACAATTCTTGAAAAAGTTAAAACAATTATAATATATGGCTAAAACAAATAATGACAAAATTATCAAAGAATTACGACAACCTCTATTTTGGGTTTATATTGGAGTGTATATATCTATTTATATTGCGAGATATATATATAGAGAGAGAGAGAGAGAGAAATAGAGAGAACGAGAGAGAGAGAGAGAGAGCAAGAGAGATATGATTATTTAATTCAGTTTTGTTTAAAAAGTGTTGCCTTTTCAGTGTCCTTGAGGACCATAGGTAAAAACAATCCAAAAAATATAAACAGAGGCAATATACAGAATATACATAACGTACAATAATAATCAGGGAGGTGATAAAGAAGAGGTGAAATCTAGCCGCTTTACTTCGACCCCATGCTCCAAGCAGCCGAAAAGTTAATCTGCAACGGTTGACCAAGTGGTGAGATAAAAGAGAGTGAGCACATTAATCGACTACGAGGTCACCGAGGAGATGATAGTTTGTATCCATTGCCCGAGTAAAGGAGGTTAATATTTGTTTTATATCCCACATCGGCAAGATCGTCTATTTAAAGTGAATTTTACATAATTAAAATAACTGATTCTGCAGACAGCTAAGCTTCTGCTAGATTTTACAAAGCACAACATGCACGTCATGTAATAAAGTCGATGCGCGCTCATGTGACAATGACATTTCGCGTAACCTACTTTGCTATGCGCCATATGCTTATTCAATGGGCAAGTGGGGCAGCAGCAAATAATTACGGTTCAAAAGTCCTATCGCAGGGACATTGTACTTATCTATCATTGATCAATTGACCTCGTTTAGACCAATTAGATTGCAAGATTCTTAGTATGCGAGATATAACATGAAATATCAGAAAATGGTATCTCAGCAAACGTTCGTTGTTCCTTTCTACGATTTCTCATTAATTGTTGAATGTGTAATGAGTTGGACAAGCGAACACAAACTTTTGTAATTTCATACTTTTTTTCAACGTCAAAAATATTTTAAAAAACACGCGAAAGCTAGCACGCATTAGCAAACTTAAAGTTATCGAAGATTGTAAATCATGGATTAAATGACGGGACATTAAAACATGCAAAATATTCGGATTTTTCTAAAATATTAAGTTTTTTCAGGATCTAATTTTTCTTTTTACCAACTCTGTCACCCAAATTATAGGAAGGGCGGAGTACTAAATATGAAGAAAAAATTGTTTAATTCACTATTCCCAATACAATCCCCATATAAAGTTTATAATTTACACTGAAATTTTGCCGGTAATTCGATAAACGTGAAACTGGTGCCTGGCCTCACATTCCTCAGAAATTCCACGCAGTGGAAGAGCGGCTCGGAGCATGGAACTTCAAAGCCAAGTGGAATGTCACGCTTCCCATTGTTACGCTATAGAACTCACGCATGCGTTTGAATAAATTATAAGAGTGTCCACTTCTTCTCCATAATGTAGCATTTACAGCAGAATGGAAATATTTAAACATATAAACAAATGAAATCACTCATATACAGAGGCGGCGGAGCGAATTCCAAAGTGGGGGGGGGGCACCAACAAAAAGGGGCACTTTGTGGAAAAAAAAAGGCACCTTCAAAGGTAAATCTCAAAGCGAGAATATACAATTTTTAGACATTGGTATATACCCTATAATTTGATTACATTATCAGGGATGATTTCAATATTTGTTTCTCTTTATACATCGTATAAAATATTGCTTAAGCATCATACCTTGCAGTTGGGTGTGATGGTCGAAAAAATCATTTGCGAGCGAGCAAAGCGAGCGAGGAAAAAAATAAGATTTGTGAGGTCGCAGTGCGGAAACTACATCTTATAAAAAGGAAAAAACCAATCCTCATCGGGTTATAAATAAGCACATTCTCATAACAGTAAAACTGAAAAGACCTTTGATAAGTAACATAATTATAACATCTATAAATGTGAGCGAGCGTAGCGACTGAGCTTTGGGAGATATTGCTCTTAGTCGCTTGAAATTAGGGGCACGTTTATTGATGAGAGGAAAAGGGGACACTTATCGAAGGGATAAGACACTTATTAGAAAATAAAAGGAGCACGTGTCAAAGTACAAAGGGTTATTATCAGAGGTGTAAATGGGGCACTCACTAGGGATGAAAAGGCACTTATGAGAATGGAAATTGGGCATTTGTCGACGGAAAAGAGGCAACCATCAGATTTTGATAGGGGCATTTCTGAAAAAGGGATAGGTTCCTCATAAGAAAGAAAAAGGGGCACGTATCATTGTTAAAAAGGTTAACTTTATCAGAGGTGAAAAGGGGCACACACCATATATGAAAGAGGCACTTATGAGAATGAAAAAGGGGCACTAATAATAAAGGGAAATGTGCATTTGTTGAAAGAAAAGGAGCACCGATCAGATTTTGATAGGGGCATTTATTGGAGGTGAAAGGGGGCTTTTATGAAAAGCGGATATTATGAAGGAAAAAGAGCATTTATTAGGAAGGAAAAGGGGCACGTGTCAAAATAAAAGGAGGTGTTATTAGATATGGACTATTTTCATAGGTGAAAAGGGGCATTTATGAAAAGGCGAAGGGCTCTTTGTTAAATAGGGGCACTTATCATAAGGAAAAGGGGCACTTATTAGAAAGGAAAGGGGCCACATGTGATAATATAAGGTGTGCTTATCCGAGTTTAAAAGAGGTAGTTATTAAAAGTGAAAGGGGCACTTCTTACAAAGGAAAAAGGGCAACTGTCAAATTAAAAGGGGCACCTCTAAGATTTGAATAGGGCGATTTGTCAGAGGTGAAGGAGGCGCTTAACAAAAGTGAAAAGGGGTGCTTCTCGTACCCGAAAAGGGGCACCTACTAGAGATTAAAAAGGGCACTTATGAGAATGGAAAATAGACACTTATTGCAAAGGAAACTGGGAACTTGTCAGGGAAAAGAGGTACGTGTCAAAATAAAAGGGGCACATATCAGAGGTGAAAAGGGGAGGGGGCACTTTTAAAAATTAATAGGGGCACATATCAAAGTAATAGGGGCACTTTTTTGTAAAAAGGGGCGCTTCTTACAAAGTTAAAGGGGCACTTTTCCTATGAAAAAGGGGGCACTTTTGGGGTACTTGAAAAAGTGGGGGGCACTGTGCCCCTGCTCATATACATCAATAAGCAAGAGAGTTACATTCATATAACTTATAAATTATAAGTAAAATGGGGAGAGATACTGACAGCTGGAGAATAATGACGAGATATTCAAGAAGAAGACAAAAAGAAAAGTAAAAATAAAGGTGAAAAATGGGAAAGAGAATGGTAGAGGATGAAGGTAAAAAGTGAAACACGAAGCAAAGGGAATGAGAGGTTTTTCCTGTCCTTTGTGTCCCGTTTTGTCATTCTTTTCTCATTGTATTTTTGTTGTTGATTATTTAGATACTTTAAAATGGTTTACGAAAATATGTTATTATATTATATCTATTTTACTGTGATTATTAAGACACTTTAAAATGATTTATGATAATAATGTTCATATTATATTTATTCTTGGGAACCTACAAAAACAAGCTATAATTTCCAGTAGGTTCCTGTTTCATTTCATAATTTTGATCTTATATGTCAACTATATTCTTTATTGTGCAAACGATTGTTATATGAAATGAATAAATAAAATCAATCAATCAACAAATCAATAATAGTGATAATTAATGAGGGATTTGAGGTTATTTAATTAGCAGAAGGGTATGTGTGACCTCACACTTACACACATGTATTTCGTTAAGGTATTTCAAGTTTCAAGTTTTTCAAGTTTTATTTGTTCCACATTTTACAAAAAATATAGACTTACATATAAAATAAAAAATATACAATACATGTAGTATATATGAGCACGTCTAAATGCTTCTCAATTAATATCATATATTTTGTAGAATGTGAGGAACGTAATAAAAAGCTGTGCTGGTATATTATAGGTTCCTGGTAAAAATAAGTATTATAGATGTAAAAAAATTGTAGCAGTAGAGAAAGACGTGATTTATTTTAGAACACAATAGAATAAGGAAATTTGTATAAAAAATTATACCAATACCCAGAGTCACTCGGTTAAAATGCGTAGTCGAAATTCTATTCATATTTTGAAAATCAGAACATTTAAGCAAAATCCTTTTCAGGGAACATTTCTACGGTTAAATGACTCTTCCACGGAGAAATGAATATACAGAGAAAGCTTACAAGTGATTCTTTTAGTTTCACCATATACATGTATCATTCTTTTCTTTAAATAAGTATCGAGATTATTGCGAATTAAGGCATATATCTAGATTTTCTGATATACCGCCCCTAAATCACAGTCACATAGTTTAAATGGGATGGATTAAGGTTATAAGGCCTGGACACCTAGGTTCTTGGGGGGATAACCCCTTATTGACTACACACGGCGGGGCCTTGTCCCCTTCAGTACCCCATCACCCCCCCCCCCCCCCCCCACCCACCCACCCCCTCCCATGCACTCGATCCGGCTACTCAGCCTGAACTCATATGAGTACAGCCCACAGTCATGCTTCGTTGGAGTCGTTATATTGATACGCGGTTCAAGAGGGCAAACACTTCCTTATTGCAAGCTGCGTGAAATATTAAGAATTATTTTAGATGCTCATGATATATGAAATATGATGGATAATCGAGAATGTGGCTATTATTACTACTACTATAATTACAATGTCCTTGATTTTTTTTTCCGCTGGCCTCTTATGTGGCATTACACATTACGAGTGTATACGTGTATATATGACAATATGTGCAGGGGAGAACATGAAGTGTGAAATGGGGGAGTATACAAAAATATATATACACATAATATGTATACACGTATAAGCGACTGTAATAAGTCTAATATGTACCTGAGCTTGCTATATGGGGCTTGGCTTTCTCACTGTATGTGATCCATACACAGCATCTACAAGCCTGGATTACGTTATACTCTACCGACATCAAAATAGAGATAGGATCTTATTTCGTGCTTTCAGGCAGACGTGATCCATCAATGCATTTCAGGTATGTTCAAGTACTAAAATATAGCTTTTATTCATCTATTTTTCACCTAATTTAGCGTGGATTTCCGTCCCAAATCGACGAGATTTGATTCCGATTCAGGCGATCCTGGCAAGACTGCGCGATCCGCTGTATAAAACGCACCGAAGGATCAGTGTGTGAATGAGTAGGCAATATGTCCATGCACACACATACACTGTGTCGCTCACCCTCGCACACACCAGCGCAGATCATAAAGTTCCCAATACACACACGATACGCACGTATATCATTGTTGGCTGTATGCTCGGCCAGTCACCTAAGAACCATATCCGGCCGTGTATAGGTTGTTATTGCTAACGCTAGACTTAAAAACCAGACGCCAGTAGTAGGCTTACCGTCCAAGCATCTAATTGTTACTCTGTTGGGAAATATATTGATAATATGATAGTCTGCGATCAATATTATTAGTTTACATACAGCCAACATGCGTATCGTGTGTATTGGGAACTTTATGATCTGCGCTGGTGTATTGCGTGCGAGGGTGGGTGGTGTAATTTGTTTGAATGAATATCTTTTTTTTTTACTGGAAGCCACATCTTATCTCAATTTGTACAAAAATATCAAGATCGATATATATTGGTGTTCTCTCCAAATTAAGACTTGTTGTGCCCCCAGTCCATTCTGACCACTCTCTACAGTAGCATATTATACTCCCTCATTTAAAGTACTGTAATATTGGCTGGGGTCACACCTTTAAAACTCATCTAGATAAATTATTCAATTTTACTAAAGAAAGCAATACGAATTTTCTTTAATGCTCCCTGCAATAATCATACAAATCCTTTATTTTCACAGTCAAATATATTACCATTTACGGACTTGATAACTTTGAATTCCCTTGTGTTTATGTAAACATTTCAGATCATGCTAAAATCTTGCCTCCTCTCTTTAGCGATATCTTTGTTTTTTAAATACCTCAATTCATTCTTACTATATATACTCACCAAAGTATTTCAATATACTTGCATGTACCTCAGGTTCGCTCTTCCGTTGCCTCAAATTCATTTAAAATTCCTTTCCTAAGTTATGTAATAAACTCCCCAACGAGATTAAAAACAGTTCAACAATTTCCAGATTCAAAAAGCTAAGCAGGGAAATCTTAATTACTTTATAATATGTTCTTGATATTCGTGTTCGCTCTTCTTCTCTCTTTGTCCTTATATATACACGTAGAGATATATTTTGCTGCTCACTGCTGCAAAAAGAGTACTCCTCTCTTTTTTTTCTTGTTTATATTAATGTTCGATGGCGATATTCTTTGTATAAGTATCGTTGATCTTTTTATGTATTTCAATTTGGTGGCCCTTTTTATAAGCCCTGTATTCTCCGGGGTTACCAAACCACCATTGTGTTAGATTTCTGCTAAATTTTTGAAGTAACTTATTTTGATTGTATATGTATTTTGATGGTTGAATAACTAAATTAATTGAATTGAAAAAAAAAAAATTTCCTTTGGTTTGTAATTGTATAGCAAAAATCAAATGAAAGCGAACGCTTGAATTTACTTGTATTTCAAATTTTCAATGTAAGAAATTACAATCATTTCCTTCTAGTATATTACATGACTGTGCATACATATATATATATAAATATACGTATACGTATGTGTGTATACATACATACGTACACACACCAGAAATATACAACAACAACAAATGATGCACCGTTCACAATATGTTTTTAAGCTGAACATTTGGCTCCCTCAATCCATCTATTGTATATGTATAAATATTTGGGTGGGTGTGGTGTGCGTGCGTTTGTGTGCAGTTTAAAAGTCCAAGTACAATTTTATGAGCCCCCTTCCCTAAGGGGTTATAAATAAATACATTTTTTTCAAATGATAAGATATTTTCTCATCAGGTTTCTTTGATTTTGATAAAACTACGCCTGTCAATGCAAGCCATTATGTTGTGTTCCCTTGCCTTATAGTCCTTACAAAGCTTCTTTCATAAGACTGACCCTTAATTGGGAGGAGAGTCAATCAGACTCTCGGTTTATAAAACACTTCTCTGTTAATTATCTACTTTTTATTCATTATTGTTAATTTGTATGTTGTACATTATAATAATTCATGGTTTGTTTTTCTTATTATTCTTCATAGTTTCCCATGCCAATTATGTTTTCCTTTGTTCTTATTTGTTTCGTTTTTTTTGCATATGTTTATGTTTTATTATTCTTTGTTACTGGTTTTTGTTGTATTGTATATTTGTTATTCAGTTAACACGGACTTTCTGAAAAACAGCAGTTTAGGCTGAGAGAGTTACCGTGTTTAAATAAATAATGAACTGAAATGAAATTAAATCATTTCACATCGATTTCCTTGAACAGAGATCTAAAATGTACTCTTCTCTCTTCCTTTCTCCATTCAGTAGTAAACATGACAAACACGGGAGCTTCGGCCCAGCTCCAATCAAGATCAAGCGCTCCCTACCCCTAGAACCCAAAGGTCAGAACTTCAGCACCCACGAAAAGATTCTGCTCCTTGATCTGATCTCCAAACATGGCCGCCAACTGGTTGACGAGAATGACACCTTGTCCATTTTTCGCCGCACCCGCATCTGGCGCGTTGTCTACACGGAATTCAACCAGCATCAGGAGGTCAGCCAACGGACGGAGAAGCAGTTACGACTGCTTTGGAAGAACCTGAAGGCAAGGTGCAAGCGAGAGTTCCGCCTCAATGCTAAACAGTATAACACACCTGTGCATGTTATAACGGACCCGCTTCTAAGGAAGATGAGTACCCTGGTCGGGATAGAGGGTGATCTTCCGGCTCCAGTTCTGGTCGTTAGACCTAACCACGAAACAAGGACGGTCTTCCCACCACCATGTCAATTGCAGGTGAAGCTTAATAGAGTCAACATGGCGGCACCTATCAGGGATCTTGGTCGTCGTGTAGGATGTACGATGAGTGATTCAAACCAGGTCCATACCTCTCCTGGTCCAGGACTGGTCCAGGAACAGAGCAGGACTGGAGAGACTTCCAGTTCTACAGCAGTCCGCAAGGTAGACGAACTCGCCATCAGTCGCAGGAAGAAAGCCATACCGAGAAAAGCATCGGAGGCTGTTAAGTCAGAAGTGATCGAGATTGATGATGACATCATTAAGCTTGAAGTAAGTATGTTTGTGGTTTAGTTCCGGCAATACACTTAATTACCCCACTGCTAAAAGGAAATTGTAGCCAATGACTTACGCGGTGGTATTGCCCCTTTTGCAGAAATCCGACAAATTGTTTCTATACCCGAGCCCCTACATATACGTCCCCTTGACGTTCATCAATTTCAGTCAGGGATGTCATCAGACCAACTGGAGATAACGTTTTGCAGTATATTAATTTCTGGAATCCATGACAGGAACATGTCTCTTTTAGGTGCATCTCTTATGATTATATGATCATTTGATTAATGCATTTATATAGGATTTAGCCTAAGAGTCTTCCAAGCATACTGTTAGGCAAAATACCATTTTATTAAATAAAAACATTATAACCCATTTACAGAAGAAAAAATACCTTGCATATATAAGAGAAACAGTGCCATCCTTTACATCTTTAACGTTTTCTGAAAAAACCAGGTAGCTTTTCTCTCACCAATTATAAAACTGAATATGATGATTCACTTTATTTTCAATTAAGAAGTACATGTACATGTATCATCACACTGCTTCTATTCATTTAATTTCCACTTATCCAGGAGTCTGAGGATATTTGTCGACGGTTCTATGATGACATTCGGGACAATGATTCAAATACGCAGGTACGTAGAACTTGGATTAAGTCATCCTTTTTGTGACGTCCTGGTTGACCAACATAACTGATCTTAAACTCAATAGTAAGAAAACTGAGGTTCTGCATTTCACCAGCAAATACCAAATGGATGGCATAGAAATAGACAATACCATTATCAAATGTGTCGATACCGCTAGAGATCTTGGCGTGCAGCTAGACAAAAATCTTACAATGAGAGCTCAAGTCAATAATGTATGTAAAACCAGTTCGTTTGCTCTGCACAAAATTGGAAAATCCGCCAATTCCTAACCAAAGAAGCTACTAAGCAGCTGGTTCATGCCCTGGTTATATCTCGTATAGATTTTTGCAATAGTTTATTATATTCTCTTCCGGATGTTCACACTAATAAATTACAAAGAATCCAAAACTCAGCAACCAGACTTATCACTAGAACTAAACGCAGAGAACATATAACACACATATACTTAAACAACTGCACTGGCTGCCAGTTAAGTCCCGTATTAATTATAAGATCCTTTTACTGACATATCAATGCCTAAACGGTACAGCCCCGTCTTACCTCCAAGATCTCATTCTACAAGAACATTAAGATCAAATAGTAAATCCCTCCTGGTAGCTCCAAGCACTCAAACAAAATATTATGGCACTCGCTCTTTCAAAAGTTCTTCGGCCGAATTGTGGAACAGCTTGCCTGATATTGTCAAACAGGCAAGCACAACAGAATCATTTAAGACTCTGTTGAAGGCCTATCTTTTTGTAAATTGTTAATTTTGTTCCAGCTGTTTAGTGACTTCTTTGGTTAAAGTATCATGTACATATTTAATATTTAATTTAATTATCATTTAATTTTCTTGTTTAAATTTGTATTACCTAAATTACCCTATTACATGTAAGCTAAATAGCAATTGTGTATCATTATTGTTGTTGTAATTAATTATTTTCATGTATGAGGCATAAAAGTTCATTTCTATTCCGCCATTTTCCTTCTTTTCTTTCTTTTCTTTCTTTTCTTTCTTTTCTAAGCGCATAGGGACTTTCTTTGTGTTAGTGATATGCGCTATACAAATAACGTTCATTATTATTATTATTATAACTGCTGTCATTAATGCCGGTTTCATTTAACCTCTGAAAAGCCTGTGACATCGACAGGTCTTTCTCAATGGTTCTCTGTCTCATCATCCCTTAGAGAAGCCTGTGACACTGACAGGTCTTTCCCAATAGTTCTATGTCTCGTGAAACCTTTGCGGAGGGTCAGAGGGCCCCGGAGACCAGAGACATTGTCGTTTAGTTGGACGTACATTGGTCTCTTAGGCTGTTTGGTCTCAATGCTCGTCGTACAAGTAATCATTCTAAATACTAGTTAGCCCAAAAGAAGCGTTGTCTTCGAAAATTACACGTTTCCTTCTTCTTCTTTTTCGTCCTTGTAAAAAAAGTCGATGCCCTAGTTTTGCTTAAATGGCGATAATGAAAGCTGCTAGAAATGTGCTCCGTGATCTGTTTTTGATGCTTTCCCATGTTCATTCTAGATTTGTTGTAGCTAAAATGAACCGTCGTCTTGACAAACACCTTTGGACGCAGGAAATTATCTTGTCATTAGTTTTTCAATTCTTAGTGGTGCAGTGGTCAGTAAACATTCCTACTTCATGACCGAAAACAAAAGAATGCAAGAAGGAGGATCTGGAAAAATTCCCATAATATAATGAGGTTATAAATGTAATGCTTCCTGGGAGAAATTTCAATTATTTGGACAAATTTGTGGCTTACACCCAGTAAATAAAGTCGCTGCCCGGCAAGCAGTAGATGTAGGTTCAAATTCCACTGGTTCCAAGATTTTTTTCTGACTTGTTTTCAATTAAAGATCGATCTTTATATATACCGGGTGTAAGCCACAACTATGTTCAAATAATATATGAGGTTGTTGTAAATCTTCTTATAATAAGATTATTTGCAGGATTTTTTCATCATAAACGTAAACATTTAACTGTTTAATTCACTTTTAGTTACAGTCTAACGGAGACGGTTGGCTTGAAGACGGTCCTCCATCCGACCCGACAAGAACATATCTTCAAGACGAAGGCCCCGTATGTCCTAGGGCGGAAACATCCCACGCTACCGTCGCACGCCCCGCGGCGATCCCTCAAA
Source organism: Strongylocentrotus droebachiensis (assembly GCA_035222895.1). NCBI lineage: Eukaryota > Metazoa > Echinodermata > Echinoidea > Camarodonta > Strongylocentrotidae > Strongylocentrotus > Strongylocentrotus droebachiensis. Next base: position 16,278 of record JAVYIG010016954.1, read on the forward strand.
ATAACCTCCATCACCACATGCCGATCCGCGCACGAAAACTGATCAAGATTCAAAGCCAACACCAAGAGCGCCATCTATCGGATGATTATCTACAAACTGTAGAGGGTGAAGGGGGTAAGGGCGCTCTACTCCATGATCATGATCAAGGGCATGATACCGACCTGGAAGTTCCAGAGACAAAGGAATGTACCGCGCTGGAGAAGGAGATGCTGAAGATGGCAAGAAAGGAGCATGACATGAAAATGACCACAATGTTGATGAAAAGAAAGGTATACCAGGAAGCTGTAATGAATGGAGATACCGTCTCGAAAGAATTTTACGAGGGAAAAACATTCAAGATTAACCTGGCTTAACAAAAAGAAATGTAACCCTCTCTAGCCATCATTTCCATTAACAGCTGTCCATATCAATGCACAGTCCCTCTCTGGCATTCCAAATAGTACGACATGTTACGCAACGCCATCTGCTTCCCTAAGTTCTCTATTCACTCTTTTGCAAAAATATGCAAGCATCGAGCTTTGAAGCCATGCGTGGCACCGACAAATTAAGTCATGTTCAGTGAAGATGTATTTAGCTATAACATATAAAATACAGAATTCACAACATATGACCAATGCAACTTTCTATTAGACATCAAATGCCTTTTCCGTTCTCGGAAAGCTCTACTGAAGACATGGCCATTTCAACCAGCGAAAGTGACCAAGGAAATCATGAGTTAGAGCGAATGAAAGGTTTTCATCATCATGATTTTCTCATCTATTATTGACATTTTCCGAAATTTTCCGAAATTTGTACATAGCTAGAAAAGTAGTCCAAAGGTTTATCTTCCTAAAGAACTAAATGAAATTGTGTTATATGTTTGCGCATTTATTGATTTAGGGCTAGAAGTTGTCAAGTTATCACCACTATTCACCCCAAGTACGGGCCGGCAAAGCAAAAGCCGCCGTGCTCGCTGGGCTGGGCTGTGTGTGGAAAGGGAGGACTTAGTGCTACTAGGGAGCTGTACGGTTTCGGAGGGGGATTAAGGGAATTACGGTAGGGGAAACAAAAGACGCGCGGTGCCACGGATGACTTCAAAGGAGCCTCTTGGACGGGATCTCCATTAATTACAGCTTCCTGGGTATACACACTCTTCAGTGCCCTGTCTCGTAAAACTTGTTATCAACAAGTCTTAGATTCTGTGGCAGATTTGCCTCTAGCCAATCAAATGCAACTATTTCAGTAGCTTGTAACAGTTATTGTAACTTGTCACTGAGACCAAATCTTTAACAAATCAGATCCTATTTTTTTAAAGATACCATCCACTTGTGCCTATCCCCTCTCGCAGAGGCAAGTGCCTACCCCATACACGCACACAAAGAAACAAATGCATTGATGAGTCAAGTTTACCGACCCCTGGCTAATCTTTAATAATAAAAAAATAATAATACATTACATTTATAATGCGCTTAATACAATGTTGGTCATATACCCTCTCCCCCCCCCCTCCGCTCTTTCTCTCTCTCTCCCTCTCTCCTTCTCTCTCCCTTCCTCTCTAAATCTAATTACTACTAAGTATTAATAATATTTTTCTGCCTCTTTAATGCCCCTCTTTATCTTACATCTCTTTCTAAAGTTTTGCCTTTACTCTGCCTTAATCTTGCTGGGTCGTTTATTTTGCTTGATAATATACATGTATAGAAATCTAGATTACTCTATCTTATTTTTCAGCAAATTATGCAGATCAAACGGCGTGAACACCTGGCGAAGATGGAGAACTACAGAACGAACAAGGAGATCCTACGACTCAAGAAGCGCAAGTTGGAACTTGAGATTAGGAACGGCCTATATCTGGAAGAAGTAGAAGATGACCTCGATAGTTAACCTTTAGCTTGACATCAACAGGGACCCGTTTCACAAAGCCTTTTTTTCAATGACAAATGACAAAAATCAGTGACAAATCTGCTGATAACCAATCAGAAGCAAGGATTTCAGTAGCTTTTAACAAAAATTGTCTTTTGTGACTGATGACAAGTTTTGTGAAACGCCCCCCTGGTGGTTACACTTTCTACCTTCAGGTTTTGTTCTACCATTGGACCTGTTGTCAAAATCAACAACTCAGAAGGGCCTCACGACCAGTCATCCATAAAATGCCCCATCCATCATTTTTTGGCCACACATGCTTTTACAGGGGAAGCCCACACTGATAAGTATATTTTAATGAAAGCAGAAAAATGAGGGAAACAAATAAGTGAAAGATTGAGCAATGTCCGATTAAAATAGGAAGGTATGAATTCTAGAATTTGTCATCAGTGAAACACAAATTGGCAATACTGTGACGTATCTTGCGAGGTAATCTCCCAATTACTCATTTTCTCATAGTTATTGATAATGGAATAGATTTGTTTTATACAGGGGTTGTTTCGAGCAGATTTCCAATAATTATCTTAGGGTGAATGTATGATTGAAAACATTTCTTAAGGGAAAGTATTCTTTTTTATTTCTTTAGGACAGGGCAAAGGGGCGGGGACCTCGCAAGACACGTCACAGAGTTGTCAGTTTGTGTTCGATTGACCGCACCTTCAAAATTCATAACTTTCTTATTTTTTAATCGTTTTTTTCTCAAACTTCCACTGACCTTTTTCTGCTTCTATCCAAACCAACTTGATATCAGGATGGACTTCCCCTTTGATATAGAAGCAGGTTTTAATCGCACGGTGCACACTCATATGTTAGATACATATGAAATACACTATTCTTTGTTCACCATAGCGCCTTGCACTGATTCACAACGTATCGTCATCCGGGATAATCTCTAGGAGCTGCTGGAAGATTTTTTTTTTCAAGGTTCAAGGAACTTTACCTTGAAGACTACATGGATGGAGATCGGGAACAGTCCTTGTCTTGAGGAAGTAGAGAATGATCTCGATAGATGACTAGCCCGGAGATTAAGATAAAGTTGAGTATCTTTTTATAACTCTTGCGTTTTGTATCTTTGATCTATCCTAATCTTTGAATGTAAGATTTCCTGTGTGTAATTTCAATCTGTAAATGGGTAATTCCATAAATTAGGGACCCATTTTGTGACATTTTTGGTGTCCCAGTTACATAAGGAACCCACACGTATTTGTGGCTCTGAGTAAAGATTTAAATAGTGGAGTATGATTGTTAAGTGATTCTAGGTATGAGGATGCAATATTATGCTTTGAAATACCTTTATAATCTCACTCCACAGTTTAAATCTTTACTCAAAGCCATTACTGGGGCACAAAAAAGTCGCAAAGTGGGTCCCTAATTTATGGAATTACCCAAAGTACGATCTCGGCTTGCAAACAATAAATAAAGATGACGTGCTTTAGCTTGTAATTGAACACAAAGTCAGAAAAATTATTGGAACCAGTGGGATTTGAACCTGCCATTTACTACATGCCAGGCAGCGACTCTACCACCAGATCAAGAGTCGTTACAAGGCAGTGTACAGGGTGCAAGCCGAGGTTTCTATTATAATGTTGTTTTGTAACGAATGTAAAACTCTTTGTTGTCAATCTGTGCTATGTATGGTTTATCATTTAGAAAAGAGTTGTGTTGTTCAAATAAACATGTTCATGCAGGTCTGAATGATGAAATTGAACGTAAGGTCAACTTTGCAAAGTGTTTCTAAAAATAAACTACATGTATTGAAAATATTTGTCATAGTACTCGAATGTGATGTTGTTGTTTTTTGTTTTTATTTCGTTACGTCTCAAACCATTACATCAAACCCCCTGGCTCAGTTAAATCCCCAAACCGACTCCACACCAACTCCATTTAGACCGAATCTTGGGCATTTCATTCATCACCATCAATACCATTTATTAGAGCCCCTCGCACTAGTTTGGCCAGGGGGATTAGACCTCCCTGCATGGTCACTGACAGTTGGTTATCTCATCAAATCAGCTCTTAATTAATATAAGAAAATGGGACCATGGGGACCAATGCTCACCGATTATGCATTGTTTGCTACATAGAGGGCGCAAGCAGCTACAAGCAGTGCAGTCCCGCTTTAAAGAGAAGGTTGAGTTCTGGGAAGAGGTGAAAAATAATTTGTGAGCGTTATCATTGTTATTATGCAAGTGCTGAAGAACATCAGATAAAATATGTTCCCGGAAAAGCATGGCTCTTCATATGCCTTCATATTCTAAATATGGCGTGTAACATTGTTAAAATTGGGACGGATTTTTACGCCACGTGTTCTTGTAGTCCCATATACATCTTTCTGTGTACAGTGCTTGTATCTTTACTAAGACTTGACCAAATTTCTTATCATTTTGATGATTCCAGAACCTTGCAATACACACGGATACTTATATGCTAGATGACTAACCTTTTCTGATCGATTCCACAACGTTTCTTTCACAATGCAATCGCATGACCAGAACTCAACTTCATCTTTAAGTAGTGCAGTCCTGCTTTAAAGTCCGCATTTTCCTTCTGACGAAGGATTACAGACTTTCACTCCAGGATGACACTCGATCCCTCCCGGCAACCACTTTTTGTTGTCTCGATCATCCTCCGCATTTAGACTAACCTTACTGCTTTCTTTCGATGTGGTGTATTAAAGTATTGAGAGTTCTTTCTCGTTGATCATAGTCTAGTCCAGCCTCTGTACCGTTACCGTGTATAAGCTGATAAAAAAACACATCCTCAACGTTGAAAGTAGACCTAGACATCCCTCTCAATTTGGACCCCGAATGCTTGCGCGATCAGTGGAGAGACTGCGCTGTGTGTGGGATTGATGCGTGCGATAGAAGAATATAAACAAAGAACGGACTGAATCTGGACTATGATTAGTAAAGTTTTGCAAATCACAAGCATTGAATAGACATGTAATGAGTTGAAGGCTATGTATTTTTGTAACCAGGAGATCCAGAGAAATTAATTGGGAGTGTGTCGAAATTCGAATTGATAATACGTTTACCAAACTATTTCCTTCAAATGATGATGATGATGATGATGATGATGACGGTGATGATGACGATGATGATGACGATAATGATGATGTTGATGATGAAGATGATGGTGATGAGGACGATCAGGATGATGATGGTGATGATGATGGTGTTGATGATGGTGATGATGCTGGTGATGATGATGATGGTGATGATGATGATGATGGTGATGATTATGATGGTGATGATGTTGATGATGATGGTGATGATGATGATGATGACGACGATGATGATGATGATGATGAAGTTGATGACGATGATGATGATGATGACGACGATGATTATAATGATGATGATGGTGGTGATGATGATGGTGATGATGGTGATGTTGATGATGATGGTGAAGAAGATGATGATGATGATGGAGAAAGCCAGGCGCGTACGCAGAGGGGGGGGGGGGGGTTGGGGGTCGAACCCCCCCCCCCTCAAATTGTGTGTGTGTGTGTGTTTTTTTTTGTTTATTTAAAAAAAAAATTGTGCTAACGGGTGACCGAAAAAGGTACCCTTAACCCCCCCCCCCCCCTCCCCCCCCCCCCCCCCCCCCAACGGAACAAAATATCGATCGGTCAAATTTTCAAATTTCGGGACAAAAAAAAGAAGTGCTCTTACATTTCATTTATTCCTTTTTTTAAATTTGGTTTGATGTAAACATTATCACACATAATATATAAAATTTTAACATGTATGGTCACATAAAATCATACTTAGAAAAAATGAATCGTCATGAGCACAGCTTGAGCTGACGTCCTCATAAATAAAATGTTCGCACGATTGCATAGACTTTCGAGAAATCGACTCAAGAGTAATTTGAACACCGTATTGTACATCCCATAGAAACTGTGTTCATGTTTTTATTACGTAAGATGTTGTAGAAGATCTTCCTTGTCTAGATGCTGAACAGGCTTTGACAAGTAGCAGAATAGAAGTTGCCGTTCGCATATTACAATGGTTAAATTATCAACACAAAAGATGTTATATCACTAAGCGTCTTTTGTCATTTTCTAAACATTTAACCTAATTTGAAGTAAGTTATAAAAAACATTCTTGTTCAATTATTTATATTGTTTCCATGTTTCTTTCAAAAGATTTTTTCCATGATTTTAATAATCGTTATGCCGATGATCGGTAAAACTAAATACCCATGTACCATGTGAATGAAGTTTTCTAATAAATACAAATACAACTAGACTTGAATTCGTCACTCAGACGAATTAGGTGATACGTATGATATTGGTTTACATAACGAAGAATGCATTACACGATACCATATTATTTTATAAAATACTTCTCCCATTATGATCTATCCATATGTCAAGTTTAAATTGTGTCGATCCCTTGATCATTATGGATCTAGGGAAGATAGATTGAGACAATATATGAACATTGACTCTATGCAGTAACCAGTCACACCTTTGACTCTAATTTACATCATGAAGAACACATTTTGACGATTTTATCTTATTCAAAGAAATGAAAATGTAATTGATAAATGATTATCATCATTATGATAATGATGATCATGATGATAATGATGATGATCATGATCATGAGCGTGATCCTGATATCTTATTGAAAAAATGAGGGGTGATTTAGATAGCACATAGTCTCAGCTACAACATCCTCAAAAATCAACAAAATCCAAGCAGGAATAAGGGCGATATTGCTCGCAAAAGACAGGAATGTAGAATCCAGATTTGAGAAAAAGTCATCTCCCATAGGGATTACACGCAAAAAGTAATGGATTAAGTGAAAATAGGGTAATAATAAAGTAAATAGTTTATTACATTATTTGCGAATCTACGTGTTTAAATAATCAAAGGAGATGGTACAGTGAAAGGTCAAAAAGAAAAAAAAAGTGAAGAAAAAAATTGTTGGAGACGCCCGGACTCGAACCAGGGACCTCGAGGATGGAAGTCAAGTGCGTTAACGATATACCAAAACATGTCCCATAGCGATTACACGTAAACGGGAAATGGAATTCTCAAATCCTACTTTACAAGTGAAATATAAGCATGATCCCGACATCTGATCGAAAAATAAAAGGCACATTTGAGATAGCTTATTGTCTCAGCTACAGCATACTCGAAGCTCAGCGAAAACAAAGCTAAAACAACGGAGATATTGCTCGCGAAAGACGGGAATGTAGAATCGACTTTTGACAAAAAGTCATGTCCCATAGAGAATACACGCAAAATGTAAAAAAATTACACGCCTCCTTTAATTGCAAGAATACGCCATGATGCCTTTGTCAAAATGAAAAGTTGTGAAAACTGCATTTGTAAAACATTGTCTCAGCTAAAACATATCAACATTTGGAAGAAAATCGATCAATATTTACAAAGATACAATCAATTTTCCAAAAAGATGCTGACGTCAGAATATGTGTTGGAGGAACCTATAGTGGACCTACTAATATTATATCCTTTTCAAATAATTGTATGTACATGTATAGATTTAGATACTTATAGAGACAGCCTCTTAAACGTATTAATAAGATGAAGTATCAAGGAGACATATATGCATAACATCCTCCACTGCATAGGCGTTGGTTTACCGCACTTGATCAATGTTGGTCGTGCATTATGGAATGGAATTTATACACCCACGTTTTAAAAAAGACGGCTACATTGATGTACCAACATGACAAACCGTAAACAGTTTTTCACAAGGGTATTGAAACAAATTAAAGAAATGAAAATCAGGTGGTGCAAAATAGGGCAGAAAAGAGAGCATTGTAATTGTTATGCCTTATAACTGTAGACGAATCTGTTTAGATATACAAGACAGGTAAAACAGCCTTTTCGAAACATAGAACAGTGCTTCAAGATGAAAGAGAACATGCAGTTAAAAAAAAAAACATACCCCCAATACCTCTCGAGTATATCAAGTATATGGTACATTATAGTGTCATGAATATGGACCCGTTTAATAAACTTTTGACTTACGAAAATACAAAATTTGATATTCACATGTTATCAGAGGCGGCGCTCACCGTGAAAGAGGGGGACAGGGGGCACAGTGCCCCCACCCCCATTTGTTCAAGTCCCCCAGGACTGTGGATCATTATGGTTAGCAATTCGTGTCACGCCGCGGCACTAATGTCCTTTGACAAGACAAGAATGTACATTTGCCACCCTCCACCCATGAAGTAAACGGGTACGGTTTGTTTTCCAAACAGGTTTGCCAATGCTAATATTCCCGGTCATCTGATTGGCTGATATGTTACGTCATTAGCAATGACGTAACCGTTAGGGTGAGTGATAGGGTTATAGAAATCATGCAGAATCACTTTTCATTAACCCATCGTTGGCTCAATCGGTAAGGTCAGCGTAATACAATCTTAGAGTTGTGGGTTCAAGTCTCAATTAATTCAGTTGTTTTGCCTTTATAAATAGTGAGGCAAAGCAATACAAAATCAAAGTCTAAATTGTTTGTGACCTCTTTGCAAGCTCGTAATGACGTAGAACATATCAGCCATTGAGAAGGATGGAAATATAAGAAATTGCAAACCTGTTTGGGAATAAAAATTTCCTTACCCGGTAGGATGAAAAAAAAATCCTTGAATACTTTAGCACCATATTATGACAGCTCAGCTACTGCCGGGGTAATAATATGATACTTTGTATGAAGTGCACTAGAGAATCTATATAATAACTGCGTTATATAAATGGACCTATTATCATACATTGGAATGTGCGAACATTACCATGAACTATATTACGCCGTCCACAAATTTGATTTGAATATGATATTCAGGGTTTTGAAATTGAACTACAGGTGATCTTCAAAAGACATCGCGATCATTCTATGTGATAAACACCTCTTCTTCTTTTTTGTAATAGACTGGATCTAGGCCTATAGTTCAGCGTATTTTCTGGAGAGATTAGTTATTAAGAACAAAGGTTCCAATATGCACGTACAGAGCAACAAAATTAATGTGAACCACCCAAAACTGTAAATTTGCTCTTAGATGGAGGGTGTTGAAGGCGAACAATAGGGACTTTTAGATTTGCGTGGACTGATACGTGTGACGTCCATTCACGGCAGTGCATTAAAAGGACGTCGGTCGTAGCAATCCCCATTGTCTTCGTGCGAATCTAAAAGTCCCTATTTTCGAGATTCAAAGTTGCACTATAAGGCTTGTTGAGATATGACCCGGTACACTCCGACAAATAAAAAAACGCCGCGTTATTTTGTTTTACGCGTGAATGAATGGGGAAATTGAGTGTAACAAAATAGGGCAATGTGAAGCCAACATCAAATTCTGTAGAACTTTGCATGAATTATGAATATGTCATGTATATCCTATCTGTGAAATTTCAACATTAGCAGTGTCCTAGTATTCAAATTATGCAATGAAACCCTTGCCTTCTAGACTTCACTGTGAGACACTATTGAGTGACTGACTGACATCTTTTATCTTTGGTATAACATACATAAAATGAGCCGTAACAGGTACATGCATGAGCATTTGTCTACATCAATAACCCACTTCTTGTAATGGCCGAAATTAAACTGATTGAATCTTTGTGCAGCACAAAACGTACGAACTTCGGTAAGACGGTATGAAAATCAGACTTATACTTAGGTGATTGCAATCACTTTAGTTCATTCGACAACTAATGGTCGTTATTTCCTCACTAAAGTAATTTTCAAGCCCTTTCGTTTTGAGGGAATTTCTAAATTAGTATTGTCTTTCAGATGCCGTTAGAATTTAACTTTTTAATTGTTTGGTCTGTAAATGGGACACAGAACCTTTGAAGTACAGGCTAGGCATTTTCACTCTTTAGGATGCATGAAAAGAATAGAAACGCCATGTTGCAGATGCTACGTTAACGTGCGTGTTTAATGATTATTAAATAGATATTGTTATTTGTTTACTTTCTGTCAAGGGATTTTACTTGTTTAAAGGTGTTAACAAAACATGCAAAATGCTTCTTTTCTAAACGCTCGCATGTGGTCAAAAATGCCGAATTCACCAGTACCTATATACTATGTTTAACAATCTTATGATTTAAAGGGGAGTTGCAAATTTAAAGGAAATGTTCACCCTGATATTGAGTTGGTTTTAATAGAAGCAGAAAAATTAAATGGAACAGGTCAGTAAAATCTTGAGCGAATTCCGATCAACAGTACAACGAAGTTATGATTTTTTGAAGTTGCGATCAAACAGAAATTGGCAACTCTGTGACGTATCTTGTGAGCCCCCTTCCCATTTGCCCTGTATTTAACAAATAAAATGATAATAATTTGTTTTTGAATCCATTAAGAAAATTGTCAATCATGCATTTACATGCACCCTAGATATAATTATTGCAAATACGTTTCTTTCAACTCCTGTAAGAAGAAGAAATCCCGTTTACTTGCTAGACTTCACTGTCAGACAATTTTGAGTGACTGACGGGCTTTTTTCATCTTTGGTAATAACATACATTAAAATGAGCTGTAAAGGGTACATGAGCATTTGTCTACATCAATAACCCACTTCTTGTAATGGCCAAAATTAAACTGATTGAATCTTTGCGCAGCATAAAACGTACGACCATTCGGTACAATGGTCTGAAAAATCAGACTATTACTTAATGGCTCTATAGCTCCTAAGTCGATTCGAATGCTGTTGGAATTCAACCTTTTCATTTTTTGGCCTGCAAATGGGACAGAGTACCTTTAAGGGTGGACTTACCCGTGAATGCCCTTTCTAGTGATGTCAAAGTCTAGTTTCTGAAGTTGTTTAAAGTGTGGTTATTGAATTTGCAACGAGAGTGAGATCATTAGACTAGTGTAATCTCATATGGAAACGTTTGCTTGTATTTGTATCATAAAAGAATTTGACCACGAACTGACTCCAACACGGTGTTGAGTGCTCAGGGGTCACAGGCCACTGGCTTCATCGGGCAGGTAGTTCCATTATGTGAATGGGTAAATTAACTATTACAAAATGAGGAGACACATTACATTGTACAATAGGGACACACATTGTTTTTATTGTGCAGAACATACTCTTTTATTGACTTACTTATTGCATGAAACTATAAAACCTAAATGCATTTTGCGTTCTGGCAATTGGAGTACAAAGAATGATAGCAGGCAGGGGCGTACGCAGGGGGGGGGGGGGGTTTTGGGGGTTCAAACCCACCTCCACCCTTTGGTATTTTTATGTATGTAAACCCCCCTAAAAAAAACCTAAAACCCCCCCCCCCCTTTGGGTTTTTTTTTTTTTTTTTTTTTTTTTTTTTTATTAAAAAAAAAAAAAAAAAAAAAAAAAAAAATTATACCCACGGCTAAACTAAATAAGGTGACCTTACCCCCCCCCCCCAACGACAAAAAATGTCAAGTTTTGAAATTTCGAGACCAAAAAAAATAAAAAATGTGTCCGCTTACCCCCCCCCCCCCCCCCCCCCCCCCCCCCCCCCCCCCCCCCCCCACTGAGCGACTTTTCGGCTGGCTGAGTCGTTGCGATTTTTTTTTGACCTCCAAAAAAAAAAAAAAAAAATGTCCGCTTACCCCCCCCCCCCCCCCCCCCCCCCCCCCCCCACTGAGCGACTTTTCGGCCGGCGCGATTTTCAAATTTTCGGGAGCAAAATATTTTAAAACCCCCCCCTTGAAAAAATCCTGCGTACGCCCCTGATAGCAGGTGAATGAAATGCTTCAACAGCAACACAAACACCTGGAAAGCTAGGAAGCATCCATAAATTTGAATAATTTAGTCGATAAACGACTCCGCATGTGGACGTTTGTTTGGAGCACAAAGCAGTGGATCCTTAACAACACCAACCCATTTAACAGAATGTCGGAACGTAAATTAAATTTGACGCGGTTGGAAAATGCATCTTTCTACCCTGCGACTTTAATGGTACGATCCAGTAAATTAAAACAGTAAAATGGCTCTTATTTAAAATTCCTCATTAAATAAAATCCCAAACTTCAGTGATATCAAAAAAACATATGTTATATCTTACTAATAATGAAAAAAAGATGTATAAACATTGTGATAGTGTCGCATTTTACGTTAAAAGACACCGATTTAGCGAAGATGATGTCATTAGTGCGCTTGCATCAGGGTATTCAAGGTCAAAAGGTCAATTCAGACGCTGATAAGTTATTGGTCGAGCCTTTTTGTTTCCTTTATAATTCCGACAAAATTATACAATCAATCAAAACAAGTTTGATATCAGAAGAAAGCTAACGATTAGTATTTTCATTAAAGGTAAAGACCAGTTATGGTCGTGCGATTGCATTGTGAAAGAAACGTTGTGGAATCGATCAGAAAAGGTTGATCATCTAGCATCTAGCATCTGCAAGGTTCTGGAATCATCATGATGATAAGAAATTTGGCCCATTATTCGTAAAGTTACAAGCACTATACACAGAAAGATGTATAT
>JAVYIG010016955.1:0-28616 GCA_035222895.1 Strongylocentrotus droebachiensis
GTTGGGAGCCCTCGCTTGAGAGGGTTGCGCCATTCCCTTGACCTAGCAGATTGTTACAATATGATTGGAGCTAAAAGAATGTCAACTGTTTGTTTTGTTTGTGTGTTTTTGAGGGCGAGACATGTAATGTATCACTGAACTTGTTTGTTTGTTTGTGTGTTTTTGAGGGCGAGACATGTAATGTATCACTGAACTTGTTTGTCTGTTTTTTTTCTTGGGGGAGGGTGAGGGGAGGGGGAGAGGGAGAGGGGTGCATGGAGGCTCAGGCGTAAGGTTAGGTAGTTTGTATGTTTGTATGTTTGTCCGTTTGTTTGTTTGTTTGTTGTGTTTACCTGGCATGGGAGGAGGGGAGGAGGGAAGGAAGGATGCATAGGGTAGGCTCTGCTACATGAATCATACACAAAGAATGAGATATGGAAGAACAAAAAAGGGTTGACATCTAACTGTCTAACTGTGTGCAAAATGATTGAAAATCATTCTCTAGCAAAAGAATAATGGATCAATAAAAACAAAGTATTGTTTAATCATACTTCCTTTATGTAATCAAGTCATGAGGAATTCCAATACCTTTTTAATTTCCTTTTTATAATCAGGGCTATACATAAACGAGGAAATGTTTTAATTCATAAAGACGCTATATGCACACTTGGATGGCAATATTGAAAACAACATTGAAAACATCAATCAACGTTGATTTCTTGAGCCTATGTGATCATGCTGCATAAACAGCCTGTAAATATAATACAAGTCAACAGTTATATTATTCTACAAGTGGATACAATTACAACATTGAATTGTACGTAAACATAACGGCAGAGTACTGAAATATAATCCCAAAATATCCATCTACCAAAATAAACACAGTTCTACGTTCCGCGATTGCCGTTACTAATAGTGCGCACAGCATGCCATGACGGGGGTTTCGTTTGGAGTCGTTTGCGCACCGATTCCGTTCCCGTTTCACCCCTCTCCTCCTTTGATTGCATTCCTGTGGAAGTCCCCCTGCTAGGAGGGAGCATTAGGCCCTGGCTTGCTTGGAATATCCTTACTAGCCCCCATTCACATTGGTTAATTTTATTGTATAGCTATCAAAATGAAAAACTGCATACGGTAGCTTTATGATATACTTTTTAAGCCTAATTTTAACATATATAAACGATATATCATATTACAAACATTATATAGCAAAATGTTCTGAGTTTAAAAACAAATTATTATAATATACATTTTTTATAGTGAAACAGAGGTATGATTATCCTTTTAAAAAAAATAAACCAACAAATTTGGGTTCAATGCCAACGGTTACATCACAACAAAAGAAAAACATTAAAATAGGCAGGGCTTTTTGTGAGAGTGTGCTGGTTAATGCTGGCTTCTCAAGCAATACCCATGGCGCAACCCAAAAGACATTTAGAAACTATGGTTTTAGCAGGCATCCCTAAAACTAGTTTCTTTATATGATATTCTTTAATATATTCTTTTATATATTCATGAAATTAAAAAAAGGAAAAATGTTCAACAAAAAAGAACACACAGAAACTATGGTTTCAGCAGACATCCCTAAAACTAGTTATTTTATATGACATTCTTTTATATATATTCTTGAAATGAAAAAACAAAATTAATATTTAGGCTTATAAATTTCTCAAAACACAAGACTGCCATATTGTTTGGAGTATAAGATAATCTTATCTTAATACACAACAAATATGTGACTCAAGTTACCTGTTCCAGTCAAGTATTTGTTCTATTAGTGAACCGAAGATTGGAAGAGAGTTAAATTTAGTCTGTATAAGCTCTTTCTAGTGTGAATGACCTGTAATATAGGATGGACCAGCCCCTCCATCAGTTGGTCCATTCAGTCGGTCAATCGGTCAGGGCAACAGCTGACCCATTATCATTCACTCCCAGCAAGAAATTGCACTGACCCGTAAATAGGTCACTAATAAGTCAATAACTGGTGTTCTTTGATTAAATAAACGATATGCATTTAAAGAGAATGTTGAGTTCTTTCAACCTGTTAAAGGTAAAGACCAGTATTGGAAACGCCCCAATTTCAAAAAATGAAATGGAAGCTCTTTATTACCAATCATGGGAAAGAATATGTTTTGACTAATTCATGATGATACAAAATTTGCCCGGAAACCGCCTACTAATTGATATATTTGGTAAATTAGTTTATCTATTGGACTGTGAGAGATAAACGCATGTGTCGTGCACGTGTGCGTAGTCCCATATACATCTTTCTGTGTACAGTGCTTGTAATTTTACCACGACTGGGCCAAATTTCTTATCATTTTGATGATTCCAGAACCTTGCAGTACACACCAATACTTATATGCTAGATGATCAACCTTTTCTGATCGATTCCACAACGTTTCTTTCACAATGCAATCGCATGACCATAACTGGTCTTTATCTTTAAGGACAGGATTGATTTTTAGCATTAAATTGACCACTATAAAGTTTGGAACAAGCAACTTTTAAGAACTACATTATCAACCTTTTTCTGTTTATACTTCCATAGTTTTTTCAATAAAGTTATTTCATGACCACCAGTCAACTTTTAACTTTCTTTGAATATGAATTAAAAGAGGTTATATTGATCTTTTTCGAACTTTTCAGTAAAGTATAAAATACCTTTTTGCCCTTTTCCTTTTTTTTAACAGTTTGTTCAAGTTTCTGCTAGTACATGCACATTAGTTAAGGTAATATTTTCTAAAGATATCTAGCTAAATGTTTTTTTAGTGGATTTCAAACAGATGAGAAAAGAAGAAGTAAAATAGCGATAATTTGTGAAAAACAGATATGGAAGAGACTTGGGCTACATGTACAACAAAAGCAATAAGTGGACTATTCCTGCCCCCATCACTGATAAAAACCAAACAGGTCTGTAGAATATGAAAGACTTCCTACATTCAATTTGACAGTTATCTTTTCATAGTGCCCACAAACAGACCCCAATGTAGATAGAACTTTCTAAATAACAGTAATTATGTAGACCCACACATATTTCTAACTTTGTAATCTATACAAACAGGAGAAGTAGATGAAAAGACAATAACATAATATTGCTTTTTAAGCGAAATTAAATGTTTTCTCCTTTTATAACTAAGGTTTATAGTAACCCATTTCTTGAAAGGGTGAGAGAAGGAGTCTGGGTAATAAGACTACCTAGAGGCCATGGCCAGGGCTAAACTCATCAACCATACCCTCTTCATCTCTCTCTCTCTCTCTCTCTCTCTCACTCTCTCTCTCTCTCTCTCTCTCTTTGGAGGTGTGTCCTTGTGGTCAAAAGGTCGTGACCTGAGATGAGGTCAAGTGCTTCTACAGCACAAGTTTGGTTTGAGTGCTGGAGAGTATCTGGATTAGAGTGGCTTCAATATAGCCTGGCTTTCAGGAAGAAAATTGAATTATTTTTCTCATCTTACTACAGAAAGTGATAAACTGGGTTTGGTGTGTAAAGGCCTGTATCAAACTTTCCTTTCTCCTCACAGCTAGGCTTTTCCTAGGCAAAGAAGAGTAAGTTATCAATAAAAGTTATAAATAAGACTATGTTCCTAACTAGAGACCAACTAAAAACAGTATGAGTGAGAGTGTTTGAAAATAACCTCTGCCTGGAAGACAGGCGATCACAGCAGGAGAGAATGGCATTGTGAAGAAATAGTACATAGAAATACTCTGCTTGCCTTATTTTCTTTGAGAAGGGGCAAAATAAATTACTAGCTCTAGAGTTAATGCATACTTGTACAAAAGAAAGGAGAAAACTATGTTCCTTTTCAATTCTCGCTACCCTAAATAGGTACGAAAATCTCGAAATTCGCGAGACGAGGTAATTTTCACTCTCTCGGGTCGTCACTACAACTTCCGGTATAGAGTCCCATCCCGCTGTGCAGAGTTTTCACGCACGCTAAAATCAGGGTTCTTACGCTTGGAATCATGAGCCCAGCACTGTGCAGCCTCACAAAAGAAAACCATCGTCACTGATGTCAAAAGACGCAAAAAACAACGAATGAAATGTTCAAATAAACGTTGAAATATTTGCGAAAAAAAAACAAGACCGAGCAGACGACATATTCGGTGCATACACGTTGTGTTTTACGTTTGCGCTACCGCGCCTAGTAATATAGCGCCTGCACAGGAAGCTGTAGTGTCGAAAAGCTATCCCATAATGCAATGCGCGTTTTCAGGATTTTCCCCGGATCTCGGCAGAATCGCTATTTGGGGTAGCGAGAATTATCGTTCTAAAGGACAGTAAGGACTGTGTCCAATATGCAATTTGGAAGTAAAAGAAAGAACAGAAAAAGAATGAGTTACCAAGATACATTAACATACCAAGGAAAACAAGAATAATTTACAATCTGAGTATAGGTGATGCATATAAATCAATCAATTGAAGAAAAAGAGTACATTATAAATTCCATGTGACCCATGCGTTTTTCTGTCTTGATAAAGATATTTTTAATACTGTATATTGACCCAACCGACACAAGAATCTTAAAAAGCTGACATTTAATATAAAAAAGTGACTAAATTATGATTGATATAGTAAGTAAACCCCATCACTCGTCTGTATGTAATAATATTTGAACATGTTAATAAACACATCATTCATCACCTTTTGAGCGTCAGGGCTCACCAATGCCAGTGCGAAAGGGGGTTGAAAAATTTGAAATAAACAATGACCTACAAAGTTTTTGGTGTTCAGGAGACGCGGATTACGGCACACTGTACAGTGATTGAGAGAGAAGCTCAAGATAGTCTCATACCAGGCTGTGCATGGTGGTTTTATATTGGCTGCAGGATTTATGAGAACTTGTATCGACAATGATAAAGTAAGGAAAGTTTCTAAAGGAAGATCATTACCTCATATTAAATAAGAAACATGTGACCACTAATGTGTCTCAAAAATATATATCTCTTAACTTTATCTCGTTTTAAACATTTTTGGGCCCTGTCTTTCAAAGACTTACGATGAATCCAAATCAATGGCAAGTCCTCTAATCAATCACAAGTTTGCAGTCTCCTAGCTCTTATGTAGATAATTGCAATTAATATCAACTCTTTGTAAGACAGGGCCCTGGAGGCAAATTTGTATTCATTGCATGCAGGAAAAGTTTATTATCTAACAGAGGGGAGATTCCTGCCAGAAATCAATAGTTTTGATGATAAGTATGTTCTTTAAACAAAAATTGCTTAAATCTTGTGAACGTCCGAGGTGTTGTATAAAACAAATAGTGAATGGTCTTTATTCGTGCAATGGAACAATATTTTGCATTCGGTGAAAGATGAGACGCTCCATTCAACTTGATGATATAGAAACTACAGTCAAAAGTTTTTCCACATCTACCATAGATCTCAATGAGTCTGGTATTCAGCATTTCATCTCCTACTGCCTCTCTCTATGGGCAAGACACACATAAATCTGGTTGACCATAATCATGCAATGAACACAATTTCAATAAATTTTGAAAAAATTAGCGCAAGGGCAATTCAATACCCCACTGTATATCCTATAGAAATCAAGTCCTGATTAAGCAATAAATCATTGCCATTTCAAGAGGTGACGCAAAAGGCTGAAATTGCCTGAAGTTGAGGAAGGAGAAGGAGAAGGAGAAGGAGTTACTGTTAACCTTTATTGGGTGTGGATTAAAAAGCCACATTCTTTGGAGTATACACTGTGCATGTGACAAATGTCAAGTGAGGCAGTCCAGCGCCTCTTGCATTTGTCAACCAAAGGTAGCAAGGGGTTAGTAGACGAAGGAAAATTTTGAAAAGTATCACCTGTGGGAAAAAATGTTGATTATGTTTGTTTTTTAAAGTATATTAATTTTCGTGATAAAAGGATAATTCATGCATTTTTCTTTGTAATCGATATAATTATGTGTTTCTTGTGTACGTATTATTCAACAAATAAATGATGGAAAGAAATAGGGAGGACAAAAATATGAAGGAAAAGAGGGCACAGTGATGACTTGAAGAACGGCTAAGGCATGGGAGCTAGACTTGTGACAGCTCAGAAACTGGGGCTGAGATTTGTGGTTGGATTAGGATGGTGCCTGTGGGTTGGACGGGTGGAGACGAGGCAGTCCCTCAAGTTCACAGGCATCCAGGAGTGGAAGACAGGCAAGCAAAGATGAGGAGGGGAGATGGAGAGACAAGTGAGAGAGAGAGAGAGAGAGATGGTGAGAGAGAGACGAGAGAAGGGGGTGGAGGGATGAGGGAATATGAGGGATATTGAAGAGAGAAAGAGTAAGATGGAGAAAGAAAAAGATGACAAAGAGAGATAGAGAGAGACACAGAGAGAGAGAGATGGTGTGGGACATAGAGGCAAGGTGAGAGAGAGAGCGAGAGAGAGAGAGAGGAATGACGAGATACAGAGAGACAGAGAGAGAGTAATAAAGACATAATTATAAAGATGGTAAGTGTATGAAACAGAGAGAGAAAGGCAGAGACAGACAAACCAACAGACAGAGGAGATGAGAGTGTATGAGATGTGAAAGGATTGAGGAGAGGGGGTAAGAAGTAGTTTTGAGAAAGATCAAACCAGTATCAAAAGAAAAAAATGAAAGAGGGAATAAGAATAACAGAAAGGTCTAGTGAAAGAAAGAGAGAGGGGGAGAGAGGGGGAGAGAGGGGGAGAGAGGGGGAGAGAGAGAGAGAGAGAGAGAGAGATAGAGAGAGAGATAGAGAGAGAAATAGAGAGAGAGAGAATTAGAAAGAGAGAGATGGAAAAGCTAGGGGAGTAGAAAGAGGTCAGAACACGATGAGAAAGGGATGCCAAAGAGGTAGAACAGACCAAGGAGAGAAGGAGAAAGTAAGAAAGAGCAGGAAAAGGAGAGAAAGAGAAAGAAAGGGTGAGAAAGAGAAAGGAAGGAAGAACAGGAGATCAGAAAGAGAGGGCAGGGAGATTGACGAAAAAAAAGAGAAAGAAGGAAAGCAAGACAGAGATTATGAGAAGAGAGGAGACAGAGAAGGAGAGATGCGTAAGTCCTTGGCAATGGACCCATCATCCTTGGGTTAGGGCCGCGGTTAGCGAGGGTGAGGGGAGGACAGAGAGCCTGAGGGTATACATATGTTTGTGTTTGGATGAGGTTGTTTTCTTAGAAAGAAAGACTTGTATGGATAGAGATATACTTTGCGGATCATTATGATAACCGCTAAAAACGATACATGCACAACATCTTGATTGTGAAAGTCGGGAGGCTCATAAGATGAGCCTGCCTACGTGTATATAGAGCAAGAAACTGGTATGGAACGGAGGAAGAAGAAAGGTAGAGGAGTTAATTGCTTTGAAGAAGAGGAGATGATGATGATGATGGTAATGATGATGAAGATGTGGTAGAGAAGGAGGAGGAGGAGGAGGAGGAGAAGGATAATGATGATGAGCATATAAATGATAAGCATGATGAGATGAAGATGATTTTGTTGATGATGATGATGATGATGATGATAATGGTAATGAGGGTATACATATGTTTGTGTTTGGATGAGGTTGTTTTCTTAGAAAGAAAGACTTGTATGGATAGAGATATACTTTGCGGATCATTATGATAACCGCTAAAAACGATACATGCACAACATCTTGATTGTGAAAGTCGGGAGGCTCATAAGATGAGCCTGCCTACGTGTATATAGAGCAAGAAACTGGTATGGAACGGAGGAAGAAGAAAGGTAGAGGAGTTAATTGCTTTGAAGAAGAGGAGATGATGATGATGATGGTAATGATGATGAAGATGTGGTAGAGAAGGAGGAGGAGGAGGAGGAGGAGAAGGATAATGATGATGAGCATATAAATGATAAGCATGATGAGATGAAGATGATTTTGTTGATGATGATGATGATGATGATGATAATGGTAATGAGTATCGTTATGATGATGATGACATGATGACGATAATAATGATATAGACAAGACAGAAGTACCAATAAGTCAAAGCTTGTGGAAGGAATCAAAATATCATAATCTCATAAAATCATTTTCAAGTATTTTCCTGGTACCTGAACACTGGTCCTTTCTTGTAATTGAAAATGGGGCCTGGCATAGACTCCTCTGGGGCCTGACCCCCTATTTGCACAAGGCACAAAATGTGTGAGAGAACTGCGGCTCTTACAGCCGGTGTCTGACATTTTACTCCTAGTTGGCACGCACTGCATACATTCAAAGTCAGCTATGTTTCTTGTATGTCTGTCAAAGGGGAAAATCATGCATTGTTTAAAGGATATAAAGACATCGTACTAAAAAGGATGGCTTTCACACTACAAAGAGCAGTTATCCTGCTTGATTCGTTGATGGAGATATAACTCAAAGTGTCGTAAGGAATTATGAATCAAATGACAAATTGCAACAGTTTCAATTCTGATCCCTCTCCATTTCACAAGGCACCCCCTGATGGCCTTAACACAACAAGAACAAAGATGTACACACAAAAAACTCTTAGCAACCTAAATTCTGCCAAAACATCAGAGAGTAAACATTCCATCAACATCCATTCTTCGTCAGCACATCCATGTTGCCAAACCCCGCGAAATTGCACCTCTCATATTTCCGCCCCAACCCATCAAAAAATTGGGGTCCACGGGGACCTACGTTGTTGGGTCTGAGCCACACCAACAATTCAAACTTGAGTTCATTGTCATCGTAGACCGACAAAAGGAAAAGCCCGTTTTCATTAGCCCCAGTTAATATGTTAGATCATAACGTCTGATCCAGGGAAATTAGCCCAATTGCAATTAAGCTGGGACTAATTCACAGTAACAACATAAATACAGAGTTAATGCACCATTATTTTTTGTTTGTTTGTTTTTTGAAACGTGAGTTCAATGTCATCACGGACCAACAAAAGAAAAGGCCCATTTACATGTCATACCATAACCTCTGATCCAGGGATCCATAACCTCTGATCCAGGCCTAATTGCAATTAGCTGGAGCTAATTCACAGTAATGACATAAATACAGAGCTAATGCACCATCATGTTTTTTTTTTTTTGTGTGTGTGTGTGTTTTAATGCGCCATTATGTTTAGGGCAGAGCTCAAGCTATTACCATGGTCAAACTAAGGCTGGTTCATGAAATACCATTTCATCAAGTCATTTAGTGGGCTGATTGGCTGATGAAGGCACACTCAGACTCTAATGCTCATCCCATGTAGCTCCTGTTTAATCTCTCTGGTGAGCAGGGATTGCACAACTCCAGCTAAGAGATAACTTGAGCTTCAAACTCGCATCATATTCTCAGGAAACTCTGATTGGTCTTACATCATCTCAAGCTCAATCCATCTTGGACTAATGGAGAAGCATCCCATGGCCCGACAAAAGAATGAGACGTGAGGCAAGGCGGCCGTTACCGTGCCCGCCCGTCCCGCCAGATGGTATTAATAAGACGGAATTCGCGGAACCAACACCTGGTAGGTTTTATGTGTATATTCACCTCTGAATGTTCGCTCCCATCTGACAATTAATTCCACAGATTGGGGATGGATGAGAGCAAGTGGTGAGGAAGATGCAATCCAAAGGATGGGGATGGGTTTGGAAGTTGAGGAAGCGGGGTAAAGAGGAAGGGGGTAGAGAACAGGGTGTTGGAGAAAGAAATAGAAAGAGGAAAAACATAGAGGGGAGATAGAAGAAAGGTGTAGGGAAAAGAGAACAATAAAGACATGTGACACACATTTGAAAGCAGCCCCCAACCATGGCCCCCCAACCACTTCTTTAAAAAGAGGTCTGAGCGGGCTTTTATAGTCCAAATACATGAGCCCCTTGTCAAAGTTTTGAAATAATGGGGGGGGGGGGTCTCACTTCAGGAGCCCATGTGTCCCATCACCTGTCGGTGTTCAGCCCTTATTTAACCATCGTCTCTACCACCAATTTAGGCTACTACAAGTGCTATAAAACGTAAGCAAACAAAGAGAAATGTACTTTTTTAATGAAAATTAAGGCAATAAAACAGAATCATGAAAAAAAAATCAAATATAAGAAATGTTGTAACTGTTTTAAGATTTATTATTTTCACTATTTAAACAAAGATTCCCCCTTTGTTTGTTCTTACACGTTTTTTTATAAACCAATAATGACTTTTCCTTGTAAAATGATCTTTGTATTGCTACAAAATTATTACCCATTCCTGCATGAGCAGAGGAACGTGACCAAGACCAAAATATTCTTGGACAAAGACTTGTTCCGAAAGAACAAAGTGATCCGCCCGCAGATCCTCATCACCCCTGAAAATTGGCAAAGCATTACAATTAATTCTCTGCTTTGCAACAAGCTATGACTACACTTTCTATTCCCCTTCTCAGAAGTACATTCCAGCTCTCCGCTTTACCTTGAGTACAAAACTGTTCCAGATTGTGGCCCAAAAATTGTTCAAGATGAAATTATAGAGGTGTGCGGATAATGCGACTCTGTCACAGACTAAATGAATTCATAAGTGGCAACAAAAAGGGATTTTTGACATTCTTTGCCGAAACAAACAAGTCTTAGCTCGGTTGAGAGCAAACATGTGCTATTAAGCTTCAAGGATCAATAGATGCTAGGGAATTTTGAAATGGATATAGTTTCTTCAGCATATTTCAGAGTGAAGTTCAAAGTAGAAACTGAAAGTAACAACTAAGTTTTGGGTAGAATTGTTTTTAATAATATGACATTGGTGGACAAAAAATATCAAAATCAGCCTTATAGTTATGCTTAAATGTTAAGGGGAAAAAAGGAAAGTGTTCTTCTAAGTACAATTATTTCTTCTTCAATAAAAAAAATGTTGAAATTGTAAGTCAAGGCAAATCTAGGTTCTAATCTCAATTGATGTAATGATATCTCCTCCAGCACTTTCGGAGTTGAAGACAACAGACAACAGAATGTAGGCAATATTCTGGTGGATAGTTCTTGTTAATGAACTCTTATTTTAATCAGCTCAATAAGAAGTTGCATAAAACATTATTCTTTTTAACTTTTTATGCCAAACAAATAATTTCCCTATACCTCATTATAATTATCATGGGGTAGATATACCAAAGGCTTCAAGATTATTTAACTGTTTCTAGTGCAATATTAATCAATACCAGCATTAACTCTTATCCTGCCATGACACTGCTAGCGCGCTATTGTTATAGTGCCATGTGCACGCGAGCGTGCTATCGATTGAAAGCCACGTTCATGCTAGCGAGCCACCGCTACGGTGCTTCGTGCGCGCTAGCAAGCAGATGTAATAACAGTTATTGTTCATGCCCATTGCACCGTGCTGAGTGCTTTTGCAGCGCTATTGAAAGTACCATCGCGTGCATCAGATTATCGGCTTTGGATTACGCGTCTTTGTATACAACAGTCAGATTGGATTTTCTCGAGTAATTCAGCGATTTGTTTTTTGTAAAGATTTAAATAACACGCACTTGAACCAACCTTAAAATTAACTTGGCACGCAGGAGATTAGCACTGTGGCACAATAGGAATTAGCACTGTGGCACTGGTTGCATTGTATGGGTGGCAGCTTAAGAGTTAAAAGGATTATTGTATGGAGCTAATCGAGACTGCAAATCAGTAATTTTGCAAAGCCCTTCTGTTGTAAAAAGCAATACTTCCATCATTGTTGTTTTGTGAAAAATTGCATGAGTGGCAAACGAGTGACTATGCAGGGAGGCAAAGAAAGCAACCAAAGTGCTAATCACTCAGCCAAATGGTGCAAAGGTATGATATCATAAAAACAACACCTGGGACTGTTACAGAAAGCAGAAAAATATTGATGAAAATATTTCAGTTTCATCTGATACATGTATGCAGTATGTCAGTTTCAGGATCACTGTGAATTGGAGTTAACCTCTGACTTGTCAAATATGTCACAAAAATTGTTTTAATAATACACCATAAAATGGTATAAGTGATGCGCTATTGATGGTACTCCTGACAGATAAGATTTTACGAGTTTCTCTTTCTGTAAAATATTTTAGGACTTCAAATATTCAATAAATCAAAATCAAGCATTTTCAAAAGAAGACATGTGATCAGATTCCGGAGAGAGAGGTGTAATATTTCATTTAGGAGATAAAAGAAGTGCTTTACACTTTGAAAAATTCTAACTTCAAAAGTACAGGCACATGTGTGACTGCATGAGGTTAAAAATAAAACAATAAACTTTGCGTGCATCAAAGTTGTTTACTACGGTTATTTGTGCCACATAACAGCAGGAATTAAATTTGACGGTTTGTTTTTAAGTATGCCACAACAAAGTGAGAACATCATTAGTATTAGATGGTATGATTGGCCATGACATTTCATTGACTGAACTATGAAATATGTCTACGGAAAAAAATCCATCACAAGTGATGTATCAGAACGAGAAATGACATTTGACATCAATTTTTACACCTCCCCCCCCCCCCCCTCAATTGCTTTTATTCTGAGACACAAATAATGTACATGTATGTCTGTGATTACAACTTTCTATATCGTAATATGATGTCATTATTGAGATTGTTTTCACAATTTTCATTAGTGCAAAACAACCCATTACTACACTGCATTGTCAATATCTGATGAGGGGGTTCCCCAAGGCTACTAGGTTGGGCCATTCTCTTTTATTTTTTGAGTATGAGCAATGATGCAAACTTGGCAGTATAATCTCCTATTCATAAAATTGTCACAATTCATTTAAATGGTAAGATCTTTGAGCAATCTCAATCATCCGTTCACTATAAATATGATTTTCATGTATATTTTGAAACACCATTTTTGCATGAATTTGAGAATTTACCTTTAAACTTATTAACATGTCTCATTTTCTATCTCTCTTGTCTCGCCATTTATAATCACAGCCTTTTTGTCTTCACAGAACAACTGTTCTGGCTTGCAAGATCCCACACCCCTGGTAGACTGACAGTGATGAATTGTGGGTAGGTTTGGGAGTCAAAAGTGTCAGGATTCTAGCCTACCATGGCCTGCTTTCAGGCAGTAATATCTTAAATACCTTTGTCCGTTTATGAGAAAAGATGTGCAGTTAAGACTGGTGTCGCTCCAAGAGAATGATTTGATTTTGGTAAAATACCTGGACAGGTCCATGATATTTGGTCATTCAGTTTTCTGCTGGGGTTGGGCAAGTCCACGGTTGTCTGGTTCTTTGGTGTCCCACACAAGTACATTATGATCTTGTGGAGTTATTAACATAATATTATATCAGCATAAAAACTATCAATGTGTATTTTACTTTTTAGTGTGATCCAAGCTCTGGTTAGGCTTCCAAATTGAATACATAAAATGATCAGGTACAAGATTGTCTTCTTAAATCATAGATGTCATAGGCAATGTGTCAGATATCCTTGGCTTAGTATGTTATGGCTAAAACTATCGCTACCATCTCATAACCTGTTACAGACAACATCAAGATTTTTATAATTAACTCAATGGAAATACAAATGTTTACTGAAAATGAAACCATTATCAAGATTTCATTATCATGGTACAGAAGGAACAGAACTGGTGAACCCAATTCATGGCATATATCTATTTTGCAGTTTATAACCATTGGATTATTTCTGAACAGACCAACAGACTTCTGGAATTTCTGCATCATGTAATTCCATTCCAGAAGATTATTCCGTTTATCCCATCTTAGTTTGGGATAATCCTTCTAGGTTTCATGAATACATCAAAGAAAGAGAAAAAAGAGAGAAAGTAAAAGATGTGAAGAAATACATAAAGGCTAAAGCATAGGCAAGGAGAAAAGAAAGAATAGACAGATATAGGAAAAGATTATAAGAGAAAGGGATAACAGAAAGAAAACATGTCAGGCAGAAAAGGGAAAGAAGTAAGATAGAAAAAGAGGAAGAATAGAGAAAATTGAAATAGAGCGGACGTTAGAGAGGGTACATACAAATGTAGAGGGTTCATAGAATATACATTGTAGATAGGGAGAGGAGAGGAGAGTTCGAGAATTCATCCAAAGATGGCCAGAGAGGAAGAGGCAAGAAAGGAGAGCAAAAGGGAGACAGAAAGAGAGATAAATAGAGAAAGGAGAACCGGTGAGAGGGGCAACACAAACAAAGTAACAGAAAGAGAAGTATAAAGGCAAGTATGAGCAAAGTCGTGCAAACCAAACAGGATAGAAATGTATCGCTATACGACAACTGTAGTTATATAATAAGTAATTAAATAGTTATATTCTATCAAGTTGTATTAAGGATCTAGTAAAATGCAACGTGAATAATGAAATGTGTTTTAGCATCGTTTTAGCATCGTTTAAACAAAATCTTGTCATTAAAAAAACAGGGTCTCGCTCAGGTCTGAACATCGAATCGTATGAAAATCATATAAGTGGGCAGGTCTTATAGTAAACGCTCACTGATGATTGGCCAGCTGTCATGCCAACAGTTCTCTTCCAAAATAGTCCATGTAAACTATGTTTCTTTATGCAATGTTGTTTTCCCGTCTGTAGTGTATACCCCCTACACGATGATTCTTTATACAATGTTTCTTTACACAAGTTCATATAAACTGCCTCTCTATTTTGAACAAGCTATATGAAAATAAAAGACGGCAGAAAGATGACGGGATGGCAAGAGACAGCAAAAGACGCATGGACAAGACTCCACAAGAGCATACCTGAGCAAGATGTAGACCAAATCAGAGCTGGATTCGGGCTCGGAAATCTAGTGGATCAAGCAGCGGGAGTTCTCGTTAAATCTACCCCTGATTATCTAACATGTGTCTGGTTTATGTTTTCTGACAAGTGCACCGAGCCTTTCAAGTTCTATCTTCATCTATCCAGCTAGGAGCCTGTTTGGACTCCCAGAGGAAGTTTGTATGAAAAACGTATAAAGAAACGTCATCGTTTAGTGAAACTATCTTCATCCAGTTAGGAGCCTGTTTGGACTCACAGAGGAAGTTTGTACGAAAATTGTATAAAGAAACGTCATCGTTTAGTGCAAAGGGCGTTCTGACTGGATAATATCGTTGAGTAAAGAAACTTGTCTAAGTAAACTAGATCAGGAGAGGAAAGTTGACATGAAAGCACGCCGATCATCATTGTGCACCCCTGATCAGCCCTGTCTACTTATATTTTGTACCATACTGACGTTCAGACAAGTCAAGAACAGAAACTTAATGGACGTTTCTTTTGAAGTGGTTTCCCTATGCTATATTTAGTTATAAAATGCCCTGATCAGAAGGAGAAAAAGTTACTAATCACAGGGCAATTACATGATTTACAATGATTTACAGCCATGCAATAGATCTTGTGAACTCTTCCTTTTCAAGCTTCATACTTTACTTTTTCAACATTTTTTTTTTTTTAAAGCTTTTTTGCCTTTATTCAGATCTTCATAATTATACAAAATGATGAATAGGAACACAACTGTTCTTACAGTATAAACATACATGTAGTACATTGTCTCATACATTATAAACACAGACATATTTAACAAATATTTTCTATAAGTATCCAAACTAATATAGTACACATTCAAACAAGTGTACAGAATGTGCCCCAATTCCTTTAAAAAAAGGAGAAGGTGACGGTAATACTTGAATACAACATTATAAAAATGAACAATTTTTACAACATAATATGCAAATTAATTAGTTCAATATAAATTAAGCAATCTGAACAAAGATTTTCTTTTATAAACAAAAAGTATAAGGTGAAGGTGCTGCTTCATGACAAAATATGTTATATTATACTAATACGGTGCATTTTTCATGCTAACTATATAAGGGTCTTGTATCAGTGGAGGTCTGTAACTATACCGTTATTTAAAAAATATATAAATATGAAATATAAAAAAACAAACAAACACGATAGCAGATAAATGTTCGGATCGATGGAAAAGTGATTGAGTGAACAGGAAACAGGAATTACAATATATATACAATCAGTTCCCCTGTCTTAAGGGGTAAAATTTTCCCATTTTTGATAATGTATTGGCAGTTTGTCCTTTAATTTTGCTTTTTCATGTTCAACTTTTTTTGAGTTCTCTACAGCCTTACATATTTCTTTACTAGTTGGGAACTTTCCATTTTTACGATTACTGTAAATCATATATTTGACCATAATCAATACATGATTTAACAATATATTATCTTTCATATTTTTTCTGAAACCAAGCAACACATCAATCCATGCATTTATTCAAATAGACATGCATTTATTCAAATGAGTGCACTGCCCTCTATAGTTCAGCTCAATTAGTACATCAAAATCATTAATCTTTGAAAACAAAACATAAAACCAAGGCGGATGTAAGCATGTATTGCCAAGTATTAAACATACTCATCAATATCTTTTATTGAAAGTGGTGTTATACAAAGGTGGAGAGGGTGTATTGTCTGTTGAGAGCCATAAGGGCATTAATTCTATTCAAAATGAATTTATTTTCTTCTGCCTTACTGCAACGATATCTATCGTAACATACAGTATGATGGGAAATGGATGCTTCATTCCTCAATGGATTACTATTATGCATTTGAAAAACAAACATTCACTAGTTTTGTTATTACATTTTTTGTTTGGAAACCATGACTACAAATAAAATCCTGAAATTATTGCTTATAAATTAATCTCTTTTGACATTCAAACTTACTCATTATCATTATCATTATCATACATGTAATTCAATTTTGTACCTCACATCCGAACTGCTATCCACATAAGCAGAAGCCGACAGAATATGACATCAATTTTTTTTTGAATAAAAGATAATAACTACCAGCTTCAAGCTAACTTGACATCAAACCGAATTAGAAAGTAATGAAGACCTCATGTTCTGTGGAAGTACAGCATCAAGGGTCAAAGGTCATTGAGATGGAAGTAAACACACAGCTGGAGTGCAGATTCCGCAACGAACAGAATTCATATTTACCCTATTTACTTTGTAGCTCTTTATAGCCATGGCAGTATGTTCACACATGAAGTAAAAAATGAAAACTATCTAGGTATATTTACATGGCTAGTTAAAAAAAAAATTACTTGATTGTTTGATTGCTTGATTGATAATTTGACATTAAACCGAATGCTAGGTGTATTCATTATTTGAATGTTTGCCTTTCTTGGTTATTAGATCGCTTGATTATAGACTGATTGCTTAATTGATTACTTAATTAATTACTTGATTGATTGATTACTTAATTGATTACATGACTACTTAATGAAATGCTTGATTGATTACTTGATCGATTGCTTGATAGATTACTTAATTGAATGCTTGCTTGACAATGTTCGTAAAATTATTTATTTCATTTTTATTAATTTCTCAATATACTATTTAATTGATTGGCAGATGGTACATTGTGGATTCTTTTCAATAATTTAGGGACTAATTATGATAATTGGCTGATTGAGTAATAGATTGATGGTAAAAATTAAATAATGAAATGAATGGAAAACTATTTTTTTACCAATTAACTGATCAATCGATATCAGTAAAGGTTTATGAAATGCTCTATTAACACATGATATAATTGTCTATTTGGAGCCAGAATGGTGTTAAATCTATGTGTGAACACCCTTCTGGCTCTATACAGACTATATCATAGTATGAACATGGCCATGCTCTCTGCAGGACCACATAGTATACTCTCCATGGTTCCCAACACAAGCTGCAGAATGGCTCTATTAAAATGATACTGTAACACTTCAGAAATGCATTCCTTTAACCCATTCAGTTTAATGCACACATACACTTGTGGGGTTGGGTATAATTCATGAACGCAGAATTAGTACAGATTAAATGTTACAAATTAAGATGAACATTGAGTGTTGTGATGCTGAGGAGAAGGGGGGGGGGGTCATTACAAATCCTTTGCTAGGTTCTCTTTATAATAGTTCAAGTAAAGATCATTTATATGTTGAATGGATATGATATCTCCCCTACAAACATTTTTCTCTCATTCTTTCCCTCCCCCCCCCCCCCTCTCTCTCTCTCCCTCTCTGTCTGATTTAGAGTTTTCCTGTCTTTATATCACATATCTTTATCTGCCCTTGTCTCTTTCAAGTCCTGGAAAGAATATATCCTCTCTCATTTCTCTCTTTCTCTCTTCTTTCATTCTCTTTTCTTCCTCTCTCTCTCTCTCTCTCTCTCTCTGCTAATGAACAGCTGAATCGACTGGGGTGGCATGCACCTGAGCTGACCCTACGTTCCTCCTCTCTGCTGTGCCACAAGGCGTCCAGCTCCCCCCATTCACATCACTAAATTATTGGCATCAGTTGATCAGCCCAAATGATTTTCGTTTAATAAATGACCTGGGTATTTATTATCTTCACTAATACATATATACTAGTGGTGTGGTGGTACATGACTTTGGGTTACATATCTTTTGTTCAAATCCAGGCCACAGCACGCGTTTCCTTTTTTGTAGGACATTTATCAGTGTTTGCTGCTCGATACCCGGGAGAGGAAATGCATGGTTACCAGGAGGAAGCAAACAATTAATTTTTGTATTTGATTGTGAAAAAAATGAATTGTTTATTAAATGAGCCCAAAATACTTCATATTTGCCATGAAGACATTTTCCTACAAGATGAAGAATTGTTAATAAGGGACCATTTTCAACAATGTTCCAATCATTGTTTTTTTTCATATAAAAATCTCCATGCACATATCACCTTTAAAGATCTACTTTTTACGAATAATTTTGACTATTTTTGCAAATGAATCAATGTGTATATCTATGACTGGTATTCACAATTCATTCACAATTTTTGTTTTGGCAACAAGCAACCATGTGTGAATGGGCCTGTTTCTGAACACTCTTTAATCGATGCGGTTGGCTTCGATTTCGTTTACACTATGCCCTATGGCAGAACGAACTTGAGTAGAAGATAATTACATGTACTTGCCTGCAAATACAAATGTTGCTTCTAATCGCTTTCCTATCTTCTGTTGAGAGCGAGAGGGGCATTAACTGTGTGTTAAAGTATATAAGCTAAAGCCCTTCTGGCTCCAAACATACATATTATCCTATTGCCTCAGACTAGAATTTGTAATAACTTTGACTAAATGCAATATGACTAAACGAAGAAGGAGAATAATTTTCTGCCAGTACACAAATGGGGTGAGGCGATAATAACGGCTTCTTGGATATTATGTTTCCGTTTTATAAACTAGAAGGGGCGTTAACTAAGAATTTTACATTCAAGCGTTAATGCCGTTCTGGCTCCTAAAGATTATTTGTAAATTGACAGGACTTTTCTTTTCTTAACTTCTTATCCCTTCAAAATGAACTTTTCTCAAAGCTATTTCTATATGACTATTATACAGTATCACATGATTTGATAACATAATGTTCTTCAACCTATGAAATATTGTTTGCTTTGTCATAAATTGTTAAGCCTTCAATCGAATCAAAATGTACCAATTGTCAACTATGTTTGTGCAGGCCTCTTATCTATATTTCTTCTGCAATTATTGATTTAAAAATGTATAACATATTTCATAGATAATCTGTGTCCTTTCATTATGTTCTTTTATTAAATATTTAATATCAGATGGGCAATAACAACACTAGGCTCTTGGGAAGAAAAGCTGACAAAGGAGGAGAAGGGGTTTTACCTTTTTTCCTTTTCTCATGATCTGGGCCCCATTTCACAAAACAAGTCATCTGTGACAAATGACAGTTTATGTCATATAAGCTAGTGAAATCCTTGCTTCTGATTGTATATCAGCAGATTTGTCACTGATTTCTGTCATTTTTCATTGACAAGAGGTTTCGTGAAACAGGTCCCTGATCAAGTACAAAAATAAATATTCAACCATGAGAACGATTTGGACAATTGTGTGAACAAGACAGTAATGGCGGGGAAGGCACTTTGAAGTTGCCACAACAGGGAAGCCACGCACGGACACAGAGAGAGCACGTCATCAGAGGCACAGCATCATCATCAGCGGTCGGCGGCGCGGCAACCAAGGACCTGCTCAAAGGACATTGACCCACTGGGGGGTATAACTAGAAAAACCAATATTGGCGCTACAGTTACAAGTGAGCAGATAATGAAGCCGCCCGCTAGGTCGGTTCCGCAAGCCCAAATGGCACGAATGTGGAAGGAAGGGCGTACGTGTTTACAAGAATCAAACTAGTAGGCCTATGATGTACATGATCAAACCTCTGGTTCTATTTCCACTTGCCTATGGGGAAAGTGTAATTTTCATAAAGGCCAAAGGTCGCTAAATTGTAGGTGACACAGGTTAGGATATCAAAATGAAACTATTGATACCTGTAAAGATGATGTCATATATCTTAAATAGTACTTCGCAGTTCAAACCATCAAACCCCCATTTTATTTCTATGGAGTAAGGCCTGCATATAAGATCACATAGGTCACAAAGGTCACATAATTGTAGGTGCACTAATGACAAAGGTTAGAATATCAAAATGAACTACATGTACATTGATACCTGCAAAGATGATGTCATATATATCTTAAAGGTACTATGTCCCATTTGCACGCCAAAAAAATGAAAAAGTTAAATTCCAACTGCATTTTAAAGATAATACTAATTTAGAACTTCCCTAAAAAAGGATAGGCTTGAAAATGTCTTCAAGTGGGAAAATAACGACTATTAGTTGTCAAATAGACTTTAGGGCTATAGAGCCCAAAAGTAATAGTCTTGATTTTCAGACAATTGTACTGAATGGTCATACGTTTTATGCTGCGCAAAGATTCAGTCAGTTTAATCTTGGCCATCACAAGAAGTGGGTTATTGATGTAGACAAATGCTCATGTACCCTTTACAACTCTTTTCATGTATGTTATTACCAAAGATGAAAAAAGCCAGTCAGTCACTCAATAGTGTCTGACAGTGAAGTCTAGCAAATAAACGGGTTTCCTTGCATAATTTGAATATGAGGACACTGCTAATGTTTAAATTTCACAGATAGGACATACATGACATATTCATAATTCTCGCAAAGTTCTACAGCATTTGAGATTGGCTGCAAAAGGGACATAGTACCTTTAAATAGTACTTGGCAGTTCAAACCATCAAACACTGTTTCTATTTCTATGGAGTAAGGCCTGCATATAAGATCACATAGGTCACAAAGGTCACATAATTGTAGGTGCACTAATGACAAAGGTTAGAATATCAAAATGAAACTATTGAGTATTGATACCTGCAAAGATGATGTTACTTTTTAGTTCAAACCATCAAACCCCCATTCTATTTCTTTGGAGAAAGGCCTGCCTTCAATTTTCCAAGAGGGCAAAGGTCATCATTAAAATGTAGGTTTATTTTTAAACACAGGTCAGAAAGTAAAAATAACAGGGCAAAACTATTGACAACTGCAGAAGTGAAGATTTATGTATCTAAAACAGACACTTCACAGTTTAAAAGTAACAAATCCAAGTTCTATTCATAGTTTCATACTTGCTTATAAATTTGTTTTAAAGAGAAGGTTGAGTTCTGGGAAGAGGTAAAAAATAAATTGTGAGCGTTATCTTTGTTATTATGCAAGGGTGGAAGAACATCAGATTAAACATGTTCCCTGAAAAGCATAATAATAATAATAATAAAAACGTTACTTATAAAGCGCTTACCACCGAAGTCTCTAAGCGCTATACACACAAAATAGACTGATATACAATTACATCTTATACAAAACTAAAAATGCAAATAAACCTACAAATTACAATACCTATGGAATACACATCAAAGGGAACAGAGTTAATCAATCATCAAACGCAATTTTGAATAAATGTGTCTTGAGACTAGTTTTGAATAGGTTAACGGTTTGACAGTTTTTTACATTTAAAGGTAATCTGTTCCAAAGTTCAGCAGAAGCTTTGCGAAAGGAACGATTACCATAAGAGAGAGTTGACACAGAAGTAGATACGAGGTTTAATTGTGAAGATGACCGTAAATTGCGTGAGGGTTTGTATTCCTCGATTAATTCTTGCAGATAAATTGGTGCCAATTCATGAATGCATTTATAAGTTAAAACTAAGATTTTGTACATAATGCGGTACGTCACCGGCAACCAATGCAATTCGCGAAGTACTGGGGTGATGTGTTCACAAGAACGCGTGCGTGTTACAAGCCTGGCAGCAGAGTTTTGGATTCTCTGGAGTTTTGCAATGTGCGACTCCGGAAGGCCATAAAGAAGGCTGTTACATTGATCAAGACGGCATGTAATAAATGCATGTATAAGCGTTTTGGTAGATTTTTTATCAAGAAAATTTCTAATACGACCTTTCTAATACGATCTTGTACAAGGCATATGAAGCTGAGCGACAAATATTTTTTATATAATCATCCATCCTAAGATCATTTTCAAAGATGACACCAAGGTTACGTGCACTTTTGACAGGTTGTATCGGAACATTAGCAATTTCGACAGATGGTAAATGGGAGGACTTTCTGAATCGAGATGTTACATGTATAACCTCAGTTTTATCCTCATTTAACTTCAAATCATTAGCAGTGGACCAAGCTTTGATATCATTTATACATGTACATCTTTAAAGTTTAGTAATAACAGAATGGTCGGAATCACGTTTCAAAACAACATAAACTTGGGTGTCATCTGCATATATCATTCGGCCTAAACCATGCGCTTCAATAATATCTTCAAGTGGTGCAGTGTACAGAGTAAATGATAAAGGGCCGATGACGGATCCCTGAGGAACACCTTCAAGAGCATGGCTCTTCAAATGTCTTCATATTCTAAATATGACATGAAACATCGTAAAAATCGGGGGGTAGGTTTTTTTCGCCATGTGCTCGTGTAGTCCCATATACATCATTCTGTGTACACTATTATTACCTTGTCTAGATTTGCCCAAATTTCTTATCATTTTGATGATTCCAGAACCTTGCAATACACACGAATACTTATATACTA
Organism: Strongylocentrotus droebachiensis; assembly: GCA_035222895.1. Lineage (NCBI taxonomy): Eukaryota > Metazoa > Echinodermata > Echinoidea > Camarodonta > Strongylocentrotidae > Strongylocentrotus > Strongylocentrotus droebachiensis. The sequence goes on from JAVYIG010016955.1 coordinate 22,816, forward strand.
GATGATCAACCTTTTCTGATAGATTCCACACCGTTTCTTTCACAATGCAATCACATGACCAGAACTCAACTTCATCTTTAAAGGCTAAAGGTCACTCAAATGTAGGTGTACTTTTGAAACGGGACATAATTCCAAAATGAAAGCGCACAAATACTGATGATGAAGATGATGTCATATATATATATATATATATATATCACACGTTGTACACTGAAGTCAAAGGCGAATCATGTAACTGAAGAAAAAAAAGGGGGAAAAAAGACTTTCTAGAAAATATATTTTTCTGGTGTGACCGACTTGCCAAAAGAAAGCATCAAAGACCACCTGTCTATAAAGACCTCATTTTTTATTTCCCTTGAAAATGGTTTCTCATTGAAACTTGTACTGAAGGAACCTATACATAAAGACCATCTGTCTAAAGAGACCCCTTTTCACGTTTCCCTCAAGTAGTCTTTATACAGGTTTCACTGTAATAAAGATCCTGCATGTACCTAGAACAATGAAAATGAAAGAAGGAAAACTCTCTGCCTGGGGGGCACAAACCATATTTACTGTGAAGCAAATCTATGTCTAAATACTTTCATTTTCGGATATATATACATCAAGCTATACTCCTACAATAAACAGCCTTATGCAACATTCCACATAACTTCACGTACATTATCTCTTTGTAACAAATTTTTAAGCCGATGTGTGAAGGTTTAGACCACAACATTTCGTCAGCGTTATTTTGAACCAACGAATCCGTCAAAATAACGCTGACGATTGGTTTAATTGACTTCTCTTTATGTTGTAAAATTTATTGATACATAAATTGCATTTGATGTGAGTGTAAAAGGTCAGAAATCTACGTGTTGCTTTGAACATACTTCAAACACGTGTGCACATTTTCCTTGTCCCCAAAGTTATTTTTATAACAATCAGGACCAAGGCATGAAAAATAAACTATTATTGAAGGCAAGGTAACAAAAGAAATAAAATTGCTGTTGTAACTATGGTCGTGGAGGGAAAAAATTACTTTAAAAATTTCGGGGGCTACTTTTCAAGCTTCTGGGGTCGTGCAAGTGAACTACCCATGATTCAAGCGAGGAAAACATTATATTTACAGGATCTCTACTTCTTTCTACTTTTCCCTTAATGAAATAACATTCTAGCCTACATCATTATATACAAGGGAGTCCACTTTGACTGAAAACAATTGTTGGCGTTTTGAAGACATACATGTAACATCTTCTTAAAAATTATAACAAATCTAAAATAACATGGCTAATAATCAAAAAGCTTGAAAGCGTAGAGGGGATGATGATTGTAGATAAAAACAGTCAGACCGCAGCCGGTGCGAAAACCCTCTATTTTACTCAGCACGTATGCAAGAATTTACGTGTCTTGCATACGTAATGAGTAGTGCAGACGGTCTTCCCGATCGGCAATTTTTGCCTTTATAATTGTTCATTTCTCATGAAATGGGTCTTTTTTTAAAGATAAGAAGTTGCACTCTCTATATACTTATATGACAATCATGTTAGATATATTTTGGAAACAGATGTTTCGCCTTGAAAATGGGGTTTTTCGACGATAAATCTATCTAAAGAGTAGGGCAGATTTTCACATAGAAATCATTCTTGCGTCAAGAAGATGTTATAATCAGTATAAAGCATAAATATTTTTCTTTACAATGATATCAAAATTATTATATTTTACGCTGTCCCAAAGTCAGGAACCAAAAAAGATCACGCTCATATTCATGAATAATTAAAAAAAGTAGTAAATTTTGCCGATGTGATAATAGAGAGTTCTGATTGGTCAACTACGTCAACTACGTCACGTATGTTTCGCTTTGGTTTATTAACATTATGAATACCACATTATGGTAACCATGCGTTGTGGCGTGCGCCTGTCATGCACGTGCGCGCAAGCCCTCTTGACAACAATCTAAGGACCCGAGATCAAATACCTCACCTGCCATGAAGATAAAAATAATAATATTTAATTTTTATATAGCGCTTAATACAAATGTCTCTAAGCGCTTTACAAAGATGATTCTTTTCTACTATATTTCTTTTTTAATCATTTTTCTAATTTTTTTTCGGCTAGTCGATGGCGCGGCGGAGTTCCCTGGAGTTTAATAATCAGTTATGCATTGCCATTGCTCAGACGGCGAGCGTGCACGAGTATGAAATCACACAAACGCGCTATCATAAAAAGAACAAATTGGTAATTTCCGGGTTTTTAGGGTCTTAATTACTATGATTATAAAAAGAACATGATTTTGCGTCAATTAGGTTTTGACATATTTTTGATCAGTGACTTTTCATCTTTCGAACGAATCTCAAAGTGGACAAATTTATTTTGTCCCAAAGTCAGGAACCAAAAGTGAAATTCCCGGGTCAAAACAGCAGTTGAAATGTTACAAAAATAACGTCAATAAAAGTTGTGAAAAATTATTGTTTACAAATTGCGAAATATGGCAAATTACATATCAAACTGATGCTGAAAATCTCGAGAGTGACTTTCCGTTGCATGCTGCCATGTTGAATGAAGTTAACGACCAAAAACACAGCTACATGTACACCCTGAAAATCTCACTGAAAAGCGCATGGAAATTCAGCAGACGTAAATGTTATGTGATCGCCAGATATCGCTGAGTAAAAATCAGCTTTCAGCCTCATTAACGCGCGCGCTGCGGTCTGACTGAAAACCTGCAAACAAGTAAACTTGGATTAGCGCCAAATTTGTATGCTATTGTGTAATACAGTATATTAACTACTCATTTTCCCTAAATGTACATAAGTGTAGGTCCCCTTTCCTTTAATTAAACAGCAATTGTTATTAGGAGAATTAATATCAAAATCTGATAATATCCTCTGAAAATGGAAAACTATCATGAAACCAAAACATAAACAGTAAAATGATTTTGGGTGATTGGTCCCTGAAACTGTTTCAAATCTACAGAAATGATAAAGGAAATCAAAAATTCAAACTACTTCACCCTAGCTTAAGGCGAACTCTGTCAGCTCGCGTCCCTAAAGAAAAAGGCTTTAATTTTTCTTGGTGCATGCATACTAGATGTCATCAGCTTTTATCAACGATTATTTAATCTCTCTTGTTTTAGATTCTAACGATATGAGGCGGAGAGGCAAATCACTCGACACCTGCGATTGGTTGGCGGGCTCATGCTACGAGATTAGGAACCTCACCAATCCGCGACCTTGCTTGACCCAATTCAACTTTCTTGTTCATATTGTCCCAATCATTTTTGTTCCACTGCCCTTTTATCGTTCATATCTTCTACTTCTTTTAACACAATGTCTTTCTCCTTTACTTTTCTCACTTTTCTTCTCTTTTCTTCAATCGTCTTCTTTCTTTTTTTTTTAAACTTTTTTCTCTCCCAATCTCGCCAGCAATTATTATGAGAGGGACAATATCTGATAGAGTAACTTTACAATTATTCTCTTTTCTTTTCTAATTCAATCTTCTCTTCTTCTTTAGCATCATCATCATCATCATCACTCCTCCTTCTCCCCCCCCCCCCCCCCCTCTCTCTCTCTCTCTCTCTCTCTCTCTCTTTTCATACTTCCTTTTCCGATCCATGGAACACTCTCCTGTATGTTTCATTGGGTTTCTTGGCATCTCCTCTCTTTTTCTTTCTCTCTCTCTCTCCTCTCTCTCTCTCTCTCTCTCTCTCTCTCTCTCTTTGTCCCTGTCAATCACTCTTTCTCTATCTTTGCTCTTCTCACTTTCTTTCTCTCCATCTCTCCTTGTCATCGTCATCGTCATCTCTAAATGAATTTATTGTATACATCATCTGCTAAGAGCCATTAGAACATCATGTAAACAGCACTTTGCATTGACGTCCTTCTCGCTCTCAAAAATAAGGTACGGTAATTATGAAATACACTATCAAAATTATGTCTTTGATTTTAGATGGAAATAATGCAAACTGGTAGGCCAGACTATAACGGTTGAGCCAAGCCACTTTAATAGTCCGAGGACCAAGACCGGTGGCCAGTCTAGTCAATTTCATGCTAGGCCTAGAAAGTGAAAGCTGGGTCCAATTCTAAGGCACCACCGAGATTTCATCAAGGCCATCGTTATTTCGGAGAACAATTACCGTCATCACAAGATCACTATCAAATGTAGCAACAGTGCAGAAAGAATCAGAGCCATGAACTTGTTCCGAACAGCACAAATAGTCAAAAAAGGCCTGTCCTCATCAGACCAAAGTTGCAAAATAACCGTCTATTTTAACTAGCCTGATCTCACATTAGTCAGCTACTTTGCGTCTTCATCATCCCGCAGTTGCAATTAGCGGGCTTTTTGGTTGAGAACATTTTGGGGGTTGAGAACATTTTGGGGAAATAGCAAGCTAATTTGCGCTAGTTTGTGATGAGCATATCGGTCTGGTGACGACGCAGTTTTGAGCTTCAGGAAAATATCCCGAGTCTGAAAAAAGTGGTTATTTTTCAACTTCGGTCTGATGAGGACAGGCCTATTGAGCCATGAACTTGTGTCACTCTGTACTTCACGAATGTCATGTGACGTGATATGATATCATTATTTGTCACATGGTGTTGATTTATGAGGGTGTCAATAATAATGTGAAATATCACAACAACCTTCTCTTAATGCCAATCATCTCTCTCTTATCGGTGGAAATTGTCTCAAGTTATTGGGGTCCCCTTTGCATTACAATTCTTCTGCTGCCTTATGAACCAATGAATCTGTTATATCATCAATGTACAGATTGATTGGTTCATAATATCTATTATGAATAAAAGTTTGTATTGAAATTCACTTTAATTTCAATATATATCAAACTATTGAATTAATAAAAAAACACTATCTATTCAAAGAAAGAAAAAATATATATTTATCTTTTTCTTTGGAAATATGGGTTTTATTTACCCATACAGACATAGCTCAAGGGACCACTCACTTTAAAATTGCTTTACAATAAAAACATCATAAATTGCCTGAGCAAAATACCTAACACTCCAACTAATATATTCCAGAGATGTGAAAATATAAATGTTGGGGGAAAACTAACCTTTCTCTGTGCTGCGGGGTTGTGCAGTCCTCTAGATATTCACTGCAATAGATTGCCAAATCTGCAAAGAAACAGGGAAACAGCATCTGTAATGTGATGAGATGACACATCGCTTCAACCTCACATCTTTTCTCCATGTAATCATGTCATTAATCTAATTGGAAAATATCACAACAGTTGTGGTCGTTCCCCATCATAAAAATAAAATCACATAAACTCTAAATTTACAACATGCAGAACGAATACCATACAAATTAAAAACAGCCAATCAGAAAAACAAACATCCAACAAAGAAAACAGCACCAGTGAAAATAGAAGGTCCACAAATTATCCTGGCATTTGAACTGGTCACTTGAGCATATCACTCATGCAACAACAGAAAAAGATCCAAGAAATAATTGAACCCATTTTAAAAAAACATCACAAAAACAGGGCTGTAACCAATAAATTAACCCTTTTCACAAAAATTAAAAAACAGGGGCTGTAACTTATAACTACCCTTTTCCAAAAAAAAAAATCACAAAGACAATATCTACACGTAGTTCAGAAAGAGACAATTAATGAAAGGCAGAGGCCATGAAATAAATGGGACAAAAGAGGAAAGAAAAAAGGGAAACTTCACATAATTATAGGTTCAGTGATAGACAATGAAAAAAGGCAGAGGCCTTGAACTGAATTAAAACCAAAGAGGAAGGAGAAAAATTGGAAAAAATGCTTTATTTTGCAGTATTCAAATGAATATATATCACAAAAG
>JAVYIG010016956.1:0-28611 GCA_035222895.1 Strongylocentrotus droebachiensis
CATTATGCCTTCAAACACAAGGGTAAGGCCCCCCAAAAAGATGTTGTATTGCCCTTTGCGACCGGCCCAAAAAACTTGAAATCTATGGTCGGCTTTTAAAAAAGGTTTTTTTTTTAAACCGTTTTTTCAGAGAAATAAAATATTAAAGCATTCAAAACTGAGAAAAAAAAAGTCATAAAAAAAAAGATTTCCGACCCATGTTTTAAGCCTAGTACATATACCTGACATGCTTGTATAATCCTTGCACCGATTTATGTTTGTTTTACAGGGTTGTTTAACCTGGTAACCTATGTGATTGTGTCACATGGTCCTTTAATTCTTCAACCGGTGTGTTTGCATTTACAGGTCGTCTAATCCAGCCAATAAGATAGCTCGAATGTTCTTCCTGGCCTATACCATCATACTGCATCTTCTTGTCTTTGTGGTCCTCTATAAGATGGCCCATACCGAGTCCTGCAAGAGAGATCTAGCTTCGGAATGTGTACAAAAGTAAGTCGAGTAGTACTGGAGTAGTAGTACTAGTAGGTAATAGTAGTAGTAGTATTAAATTATTATTATTTGTAGTAGTAGTAATAGTAGCAGTAGTAGTAGCAGTAGCAGTAGTAGAAGCAGTAGTAGTAGCAGTAGTAGAAGCGGTAGTAGCAGTAGTAGTAGTAGTAGAAGTAGTAGTAGTAGCAGTAGTAGTAGCAGTAGCAGTAGCAGTAGCAGAAGCAGCAGCAGTAGCAGTAGCAGTGGCAGTAGTAGTAGTAGTAGTAGTAATAGTAGTAGTGGTAGTGGAAGTGGTAGTAGGAGTAGGAGTATTAGAAGAAGTAGATGTACAAGTAGCTCTAGAAGTAGTAGTAGTAGTAATAGTAGTAGAATTATTGTAAGACTTCATTGGATAAGTTGTTATAGCACAGGATCTTGCAGATAAATAATATCATTAGACCAGTTTGCATAATATGGCGCGAAACGCGTCCTGCAAGTGAGATCTAGCTTCGGAATATGTACTGTAGATTACATGTAGTAAGTAGATTACATGTATATTATACAAATATATAAAAACGCCATGAGAGTGTATGGTTTGCTTGACTACCAACTATTTTCATGAAGGGCACAGCCCCAAATGAAAGTAATGATATGTCTTGTTTACCCAGGGTAGCCTCACCATTTATTTTCTTTTTCTTGAAATGTGTAAATATTTTCATAAATAATTCTGGAAAGACTAATGAACTACGTAATTACAAGAAATTTGGTTTGATATCATTCATGTAGAAAACCAGGGCCTTCAGTTTAGACGTGCATAATTACCTGTCATTAGCGGAGAATGATGTTTTAATAACCTCCTTCCCCCCTCCACCCTTCCCACATTAGTATCTGCACCATTTGCATTTAGACATTTGAGAGAATTCTTCCAGATTAGAGAAATGTCGGTTCTCTTTTGAATGCTTAATTATCTATTCTTATTCTTTTAAAGGGATTGGGTAACTTTGTTTCAGATTCTGAAACAAAATCCTGGATTCAGCTCATGCTGCAATGATAATTATAAATCTTTAGGTCAGTCAGGAACCCCATGACTTTTACAAGCCGATCGCCTGTCTGATTATCAAGATATTTATGATTAGAAATCGGAATTTAAAAATCCCTTCTCCTAACGGTTCTTATAACACTACGGTCTATTGGGGAAATGAGTCACTCAAAGTTTTTTTTTTTTGGAGGCACTTCATGATCATTTTGAAGTGCAATTTTTGTTAGGGCTCCAATATTACACCATATCACAGACACTGATAACACGTAGGGCCATGCGTCTCAGATTTAACATTAGGGACTTTTAGGTTTGCGTGGACTAATACGTGTGACTTCCATTCAAGGCAGTGCATTAAAAGGACGTCGATCGTAGCAATCCCCATTGTCTTCGTGCGAATCTAAAAGTCCCTATCGTTAAACGATGCCTTTAAACCTTGCTGATAATGTTTGTTTTATTTGATACAGGTTTGCTGACCACATGCATGTCTTCCATCCGGATGATGGCGCTCATCACAACCACAACGGGGGCGGCTGATATTATCTCTCCAATTGTGTCTCTTCTTACATTGGACATTTCAGATGAAAATCATCTGTGTGAAATTATTGAAGCTATAATATTGTTAAACACACTCGAGGAAAGCTTATTCATGGTTCTTGTTTTATTAATTAAAATATTAGACTTTGTGAAGAAATACACTACATGTCAAAATACCATTTTTTCTTCATGTTCATTGGTTCAGTGACTGTTTTTCATGATGCATCTATATATTTGGTTTTAGGCCAAACTGGCAATTTTATGTATGTAATTTCCTTTACCTAGCTTTATAAATTGAGGTAGAATGATAAAGGTTTGTCATATCTGTCCAGGGGGGTGTTTCACAAAGATCCTAAGTTGAACTTATCTCTCAGTTGTACTTAACAATTATGGAAAGCCATTAGCATCTTTGAAAATATTTTGTAAAAGTTATTTTTAAAGGCATAAAAAGTTGATTCAAATCATTCATATTTTCTCTTATCAAGGAAATATCATGTTCTTGATGTTGAATTTATAAAAAGTCTAAAATACTTGATTTTTCGCTTTTTAATATATTTTATTTGAATGCTACAAATGGCTCTCCATGAATTTTAATTCCAACTTAGAGTTAAGTTCGACTTAGGATCTTTGTGAAACACCCCCCAGATATACAAATCTGTTTTCTACTTCAACTATATTACGCTCCCTTCATGTTTCCCATTCTTAAAGGGACTTGGTAACACTGTTCAGATGAGATAAAATGGTGCTGAGGTAGTGACTTCATTGGTAGATGTACAATTAAAGATAATCTGAAAGTTTGAGTGAAAACAGACCATTGTTAATGATAAAAATTAGGAAAAACTGATCTGATCGATTCCTTAATTCTCCTCACTATATCATTACAATTTAATTACATTTTAGGTGAATGAAAATCGCCACAAAGCAATGAATTGACTATATATACCATTCCAGACATTTAAGTGTTGACATATTTTTTTGAAGCCTGTTTTATGTCTTCGTTAGAGGGTTAGTACAGTAGAAGGAATATAATAGGTAACATTTCATACAAAAATTACGCAGTTTTTTCAGCAACCTTCAACAGTGTTACCTCACTGTAATATGTTTATTGGTTTGTAGTGACTACCATGACTACCATATCCAGGGAATTTGTACTACAGATACTCTCTTTGGTAAGAAATTGACTTTTGAGTAATAATAATAATAATAATAGGCATTTTTATAGCGCCATCTATCTAGATAATTCTATTCCGAGGCACCTTTATTATTACCCTGGCTTTAGCCTAGCAGCCGTTTATACAGCGCTCCAGCATTTCAAGGAATTAATTCCTGCCAGGTACCCATTTACATCATCTGGGTTGAGTGTTGCAAATGTAGATCAATGTCTTGCCAAAGGACATTAGTGCCGTGGCGGGACTCGAATCCGATATAATCTGATATATCACTTATCCATTCCTTTATGTGTACTAATTCCCTCACTCTGACGTTCATGTAATCCTATGTGAGGGTATCGACTCGAAGTCATAAATGAGACGAAGCAGTTGTTGCGGTTCTATTGGGTATGAGGCCATTCTTTATTTCATGATGTTCAAATCAAACAAAAGAGGGTAGAAGACCCTTGACTGCATGAAGTTACTTCAGTTGCTGTAGAAAATTAAAAAGACACAAAAACTACAGTAAGTATTGCATCATTATGATCACAAATAATTACTTGCTACATCTGCTTTCCAGACCATCTTCCATATTATACAGTGTATGCATTTTAGTTCATACATGTACATTGTATATATATTGAGTTTACCTCAGCCTATGAAATTCATGTAGTAAATAGATCGGCATTGAAGGCCACTCCCTATTTATTACTTTCACATATATATATAACACAATTCTCCAATTAGTGAGCCATCATAATCCTTCTATCAGCCTTAAGCAATATAGAAACATTTACTCCAACTAATCACAGTACAAGGCTTACCAAAAAGCAATGTTCTACCACGCCTTTCTAGCATTAATAGGCATAACTCAATTACTACCAGCATGCATCCTTCATGTAAATAAAGTTAAATCTCCCTCTTCTTCACACAAATCATAATCTATCCAATTAAGCTCCTCAGCAAATCTTAACATCAGAGAGTTAATTATATACTTTACTCACATATTAAGGTGTCCAAAACCAACTATAGACATCAAGAATATCAGGATGAGACATCACTTACAGCTTCATGTAGGCACAGCTACAACCAGTCTAATCTCTGCTCACTGCATGTATGAGCTTTTACCTGCATGCAGTGAGTGTATGTTCACTGGGGCATATCACTCCTCTTTAGTTAGATACATTCCTTTTACCCCTGACTAATTTGCATTATAAAGAAAGAGCTATTTCTCATTCCCTCACAATCTCCCCTGCTAAAATCAAAGTTTGTCCTCAAACTTTCCATATAGTTGCATACTAGGTACCAAGATACGTGTACAGTATAAATTTGCCCTTGTCTCAAGATAAACATATATACTTCTCCAGATATACATCAAAGACTATTCTACTCCCCAAACCCCCATCTTTAAATACATTTCTTTCCTATACCTGTATGAAAAAGAAAAAAAACTCTAATTAATGAGTTTGTTCACAGACACATCTTATCAATCAATATTTCCACTGTTTTCTTCAATAATATCGATTAAAGTTTTTTATGTTCACAAAGGCTGATATCGTCCACAAGATTCCAACCGCTTTCTCCAATAATAGACTGATCCCTCTCCTGGTCGGGATAGAACCTTGTATACTGTTGATTGCCACCCATCAGAAATTGTATGTCTACCTTGAGGATGGCTCCTTAGGTACACTCTGGTGCCAACTGTCAGTGGTCTCTCTTCGGCAGATTTGTCGTATTGTGCCTTGTGATATACTGCTTCATGTTCAAGTCTCTCCCCTGCTTTTTGGTAAGCCCATTGTAGAACCTTGGTATGGTTAGCCAGCCAGTCTAGAAGCTGAAATTCTTCCAACTGTTCCCTGGGTTCCTCATTATCCCCTGAGTTCCTCATTATCCCGCATTTCTCCCTCATCTCTTCCATGGTCGTCATCTTCCTACCCTCTTTTGTCTTGTACTCCTTGCGAGCTACACGCCTGGCCAAGCCAATAGTTCTCAGTTATCTGAAGAGAAACCGCACCCCATCCGTACTACCAAATGTGAGGGTATCGACTCGAAGTCATAAATGAGACGAAGCAGTTGTTGCGGTTCTATTGGGTATGAGGCCATTCTTTATTTCATGATGTTCAAATCAAACAAAAGAGGGTAGAAGACCCTTGACTGCATGAAGTTACTTCAGTTGCTGTAGAAAATTAAAAAGACACAAAAACTACAGTAAGTATTGCATCATTATGATCACAAATAATTACTTGCTACATCTGCTTTCCAGACCATCTTCCATATTATACAGTGTATGCATTTTAGTTCATACATGTACATTGTATATATATTGAGTTTACCTCAGCCTATGAAATTCATGTAGTAAATAGATCGGCATTGAAGGCCACTCCCTATTTATTACTTTCACATATATATATAACACAATTCTCCAATTAGTGAGCCATCATAATCCTTCTATCAGCCTTAAGCAATATAGAAACATTTACTCCAACTAATCACAGTACAAGGCTTACCAAAAAGCAATGTTCTACCACGCCTTTCTAGCATTAATAGGCATAACTCAATTACTACCAGCATGCATCCTTCATGTAAATAAAGTTAAATCTCCCTCTTCTTCACACAAATCATAATCTATCCAATTAAGCTCCTCAGCAAATCTTAACATCAGAGAGTTAATTATATACTTTACTCACATATTAAGGTGTCCAAAACCAACTATAGACATCAAGAATATCAGGATGAGACATCACTTACAGCTTCATGTAGGCACAGCTACAACCAGTCTAATCTCTGCTCACTGCATGTATGAGCTTTTACCTGCATGCAGTGAGTGTATGTTCACTGGGGCATATCACTCCTCTTTAGTTAGATACATTCCTTTTACCCCTGACTAATTTGCATTATAAAGAAAGAGCTATTTCTCATTCCCTCACACCTATAAATCACTATTCATTCAGTATCCCACCAAAGCCCCAGAAATCGGATCAGACTTAAGATAATCCCGATCTGAATCACCGATTTTGAAAGACGATATAAGTTTAATTAAATCAAGGAAATCTCTGGCTTATGAGGTATCTTAAAACCATTTTGAAGAACGTTCCGGTCTGAATAGGCCTATCACGGATTAAAAGAACAAGTAGGCCTATATCATCCAAAGGAATCCCTATCAAGATTTACGCTAATGCTAATGCTAATTCTATGATAGTGTGACAAGCTTTGTGCTTTTTGTAGGCTTAAGATTTGTTATATAATGTTGATTTTGTTGTTGTTCATATAATTCTGTTTTTTTATCACTTCCCTATGTTCTGTTCTTTTTGTATTATTTTAATAATCTTTCTCTCTTTTTTTTCTTCTTGTTTTTGTTAGTGTGCTTGATTTAGATAAGTATGATGTTGTCCTAAGTATATTGAATGTTTTTCTATCTATTTTGAATGCGTTATTGAAGGATTGGGACCTTTATGTCAACTAACAAGAACTTTTTTGCTTTAAAAAGAAAAGAAAAAAAGAATCACTATCAATAATACAGAGTAAATGTAACTAGTTAGCTGTATTGTACAAACAAAATTTATCATCATCATTGTTAAATAAAAAATAAAGCATATGACGTCGTACTTTGTAGATTGAAATAACGAATGTAGATTTGTAAATATAATAAACTATAGAGGAGCAGCACTGTTGAACATGTAGATGTTGTAGTATGATATGGATGGATTGTGGAGATGGAGGAAACACCTAGATGTGACATATTTAAAGGGGGAAAGCATGCTAGGTCGAGGACAACTTGGAAGTTAAGATGGATGGTAGAGAGAGAGAGAGAGGTAGACCTATGATTGGGATGGTATCAGACTTGAAAGGTGACAAATCATATGACATAATGGAGAAGAAGAAGGCTCAAGATAGAGATAGAGAAAGAACTAATGATGACTCTTGTGTGTGAAACTGCCTTTGACAGCTCAGAGAGAGAGAGAGACACCACACACATACACACACACACACATACACACGCACACACACAGAGAGAGAAAGAGTGAGACAGACAAAGACAGAGGGAGCGAGCGAAAGAAAGGGACTAAGGAGGAGAGAGAGAGAGAAAATAAAGAAAGAACGAAGAAAGATGGTAAATCTGCTCACGCATAATAGCCACAAAAAAAAAAAAAAAATCGTAAATATTAACGCTAAAGGTATCTTTTAGCTAGTATTCCTCCAAATATAATAACTGAAGTAATATTGCGTACATGAATCCTGCCAAACGTGTGAATAATGAAGGCACTTTATCTATGATTGCATTATTTTCATGAATTGTAATTGGTCGGTTTCAATGCCATTTGAATTGTAATTTCGACCTATATGATGCTGGTAATTTCCTATGTCTATTTTTGTTTTCATAGATTGTTATTCTTTTCTCTCATAAAGAAAATTTCACATAGTTTATGACATTATTATACAAAATTACAAATAATCTTCAACTTTGCAAGTGAACATTTACCTATAAGGTTACAAATAATTTGTTCATATGAAATATATTTGCAGATGAAGTTACACATTTACAGAAGAAAAATATTCACATACTGGTAAACGAAATTATAGTTGCACATTTTAAACAAATCGCACATTACTTTTTACAATTTCCCCGTCCAGTTTGCATATAGATTTCCAATTATTTATTGTCTTTTCCAAAATAATTTTTCAAAATCTTCTTCAAAGAGAAAAATAGGGTTATGATAAAAAGAAGGAATAAAAATACATTATACAAGAAGAAATAAAAAGAGAGCACCTACTGCCCCCCCCCCCCTCCGCCCCTCACAACATTTCAACACCCAATAACAGGGACTAAAAACCAACAAAACCCCACCAAAACAACAACACAAAACACACACATAAAACGAACACACAAAAGAAAAGAAAAACAAATGAGAAAAGAGAAGCAAGGGTAGAGAAGAGAAGAGGGTCGAGAAGAAGTATATTGAAGAAAAAAAAAAAACATTTATTCAAAACTTTCCAAGGCTTCCTATTTCGCTAAATGAATTGAAAGGGTATCCCATTCCACTGAAAGTTTTTTCTCTTCATTTCCATTTTCCAATATTCTATCTATCTTTTATTTCTCTTACTTTTGGAGAGTTTACCTTATCTCTACTGCAGAAAATCATATATTTGATAAAAATAAAAATATGTTTTTTTTTTGTTCTGTTTTTATGGTACTGTCATCTATTCCTATATGAATTTCTTTCCCGGATAATTTCTTCAGAATTGGTAAATTAAGTCTATCTGCACATTCCCCCCAGACTTCCTTTATTGTATTACATTGAAAGAATACATGCTGATTAGTTTGTTCAACATTTTTGCAAAATGAGCACAATCCATTTTCATGAAACCTAAATATATGTAAATGTTTATTTGTATATAAAATCTTATGCAACGGTTTGAAATGAAATTCTCGCAGTTCAATGCTTAAGATACACATCCTTGGTAGAATTAATATCTTTTCTACCTCTCTTCTTGAAATATTATGAAGTGACATTAAATTGCAGCCCGCCGAGTTTGTTTCTACATTCTTCTTAATTTGACTCTTATATACCATCTTTGCCGTTGTATCTTCAAATTTGAACAGTTTCTTTGAAAACATCAATTCTAAACTGAAGCCACTTTGAATTGACTTTCTTAACCCTTATAAGGCCGGGCTATTTGAAGTCTTACTACGGCCGGGGGGGGCATTATGGCCCCCCCCCCCCCCTAAGATCTCGGCCGTGAAACGGCCGATCTCCGCGAAAATTTGCACGCATGTCAAGTGAAGTGTATAGAACAATGTGATAATTTCAATTTTTCGAAAAAAATCACTCATTTGCATATTTATGGTAATTTATGCAAATAACGTCATAAAATCACATTTTTACCCATAAATCATATATTATTCATATTTAAGCATTCTTTTTCACTACATATATTCATTAGACCATTTGAAACAATAATACGACAAAAAAAATTGGAAGAGCCAGCTTATTCCTTATGTTAACTCTTGTTTTGATAATTTCTTATGTATTTCATTGTTTTTTTAACTTATGTATGTTATTGTTTTTTTCTTTTTCATTTCTTCCTACAATTCAACTATTTTGACACCCAAAACAACCACCTAAACTTTAAACAAGACCAATAACAAATGTTTGATCTATGTTTAGGAAAAATGACATTTCCATATGTTTTGTACACAAATCACAAAAATGAGCGATTTTCGGGCTGACATGCAAAGACAAAAGGTCAGGTGACCTTGTAACTATAGGTCCGATTTTTTTTTTTTTGTTTGTTAAAGATGCACAAGACTCTAAAGAAAAAAGTCAGCGAGCGGCGAGGCGCCATCCATATGCGTTCTCGAACAATCAGAAAAATCATGGAGGGGGGGGGGGGGGCATAATGCCCCCCGGCCTTATTAGGGTTAAAGGTTGTATATTTTGTTTCCATTCATTATGGGCTACTGTGTACATTTTGTTTACTTTATCAATTTCCTCTCTACTCAAACCTAACATTATAAAATAAGCGTCAGGTTTCAATCCTCCATTTTCATCACAGATGTGATGAAGTCGATATATACATTTTTAAAACAAATTTTCCTCAAATAAAGTTTGACCTTCTAATTAAATAAAATTATTACTATACAATATTTCATTCCCTCTGTATCTCTCTTTTGTTTTAACATATTCTTTCATATATATCCATACTTTCAGAAGATTCTGATGAAAAAAAGGTAACATGAATTTCATTGTATCTCTCCAATAGTTGCAATAAAACATTAAATTCCCGCCCATTGGTCTCATTAAATATTTAAAGTATTGTTTTCATTTGATAGCATGAGTTCCTGTTACAAGCCTTTTTATTTATTCTGTGTGCTTTTACAAACAACTTAAAATCCATCATTTTGAGCCCACCCTGTTTATAGTCTAAAATCATTGTACTTCTTTTAATTTTTATCTTTACCTCTCTACAGGAAATAAAAACATATCATTTCAATTTCTTTATATACCCACTCTGGAACTGGCATTAGTGATGTTACCTATATCAATTTAGAATATCCATATACTTTCATCAACTGAATTTTACCCATTAAAATTAAATCACGCGGTTTCCACCACGACGTCATTAATTTGTTGTTATTTTGCTTAATATTTCCTTATAATTCATTTCTTCCTTGATATCTACATTTACTGACAAGTAAACACCTAATATTTTAACAACATCTACGAGCTTTCCAAACGGAAGTGTATGATTAGACACCTTTAATCCTGATATTTTATATATATATAAAAAAACCTTCTGAAACATGATCTTTTTCCTCAATTGAACTCATATCTTTGATGAAGAGTGTTGTATCATCCGCATCCAATACTTGCTTCATTTCTGTATTTCCAAAACAAATTCCTTTTACCACGTGATTATTTCTAATATTGTGCGCTAAAATATCAATGCATAAAATAAATAAGTACGGAGATAATAGGTCCCGCTGTCTGATTCCTCTTTCAACCTTAAAAAAACATGTTGATGTGTGACCATTCAAAACACAACTTTCAGTATTAGTGTATAATATATTCACCATTTACAAAACAATGGTCCAAACCCAAATGATTTTAAGACCTTGTATAGAAAAAAAATGAGATATAATAAACGGAGTCAAATGCCATTTCAAAGTCTAAGGCCATAAAATAAAAAACATTTTTTTCTATAAAAAAGAAGGATGAAAAATCATATCGTCTATTATTCTTATTGCTTCTTCAATGTTCCTAGTCTTAACATAGCCAAGTTGATGAGAAGCTACAATATCAGGTAAAATTTCTTGCAATCTCTTTGAAAGTATCTTTGTTAACATTTTGTAATAGGAAAATCGGTCTGTAGTTCAAATCTTCTGTTTTTATTATTACCTTCATTTCTCTCTCCTCTAGTCTCTCTCTCTCTCTCTTTTGTTTCCTTTTTGCCACTTTAGGAAAGGGAGTCACCTACCCGATCTAATAATGACTTGAACAAAGGCATATTCAAGCCTTAATCCGCTCGATCAGACCCACTTTTCCCTTTGCAATGCCATCTTTTATGTTTACTATTTTGTCTCACTGTGACGCTCATGCAATCCGATAGTCCGAACCCAAGTAAAGGCCCAGTAATTATCGGATCAGACTGAAGATGACGCCGATCTGAATTATCGATTTTGAATGATGATATAAGTTAAAGAAGATTGCTTTGGACGTTGCTGTCTGAATAGGCTTATAGCGGAGTCAGGGAACAAGTAGGTCTGTAATCATCCAAAGAAATCCTTATTAAAGAGGATGATATGCCCCATTAATTTGAAAGAATTCCTTTAAAAAAGAAAGCTATCGGCTTAATGACTTACTTTTCCTTTCAATAAATCATGAAAGGGTCCATAATCTGTCGCGTTTTTTTAATTTCTGAAAGCCTACCTTGCTCTTCATTCTTCGTAAATAGATCAACCCCAAATCCTTAGCTCTAATCCTGAAAGGATCCTCTCAAGATTCATTCTTCGTAATGATGATAAGATCAACCCCAAATCCTAGCTTAGCTCTAAGATTTTGATTATTGGTCACTGTTAGTTTTTGTTCGGGTTCTGTATAAAAACCGATATAACACGCTGTTTGTTCGATCATCAGTCTGTTGCCACTGGAAAGCAGAACTTAAGCAGACGCAGGAAACATCGTGAATCAATAAAGTTATTATATCAACTTATTGTGGATATCTTTGCAGGTATCTTTGCTGGTAGGAAGGTGAATGATGAAGTTGATCGTCGTAATATTGTCGGCCTTCGTGGTCGCCGCGACTGCTAAGAACGCCACATTTTACACGGTAGAAGAGGCGATTGATAACCAGTACATAATCGTGATGCAGGTGAGAGAAACAAAATGTTGTCGATTAATAATTAGAGGGCCTATGATATCCTACTGGGTTTGCCAACATTATTTTTATCTTTTCGTTTTAACCCTTCCAGGGAACTTTAATTCACATATCTAAAACGTTCACAATAACGTATATACACATACAATCAAAGCATTATCTTAAAACTGTTTTTCATTGACTTTTGTTTTAGAATTTAAATTTGACAGTAATTCATTCTTTAAATCTACCATTTCATTTTGCTGTTTGTTTTGAGATATTGCCGACATT
Source organism: Strongylocentrotus droebachiensis (assembly GCA_035222895.1). Lineage (NCBI taxonomy): Eukaryota > Metazoa > Echinodermata > Echinoidea > Camarodonta > Strongylocentrotidae > Strongylocentrotus > Strongylocentrotus droebachiensis. The sequence goes on from JAVYIG010016956.1 coordinate 12,337, forward strand.
GTTAGTCTTTGTTGTGGACGAGCGTTTTATATAATGTGAACCAGGGGCGTAAAAATCCGTACCGAGGAGTGGGGGGGGGGGGATGATCGGCGATAGCCATCACATATACTAGCACGAGCACACGCCCACACTAATTTACACAAGCGCGCGCGATCGCGCACGCACAAACACACAACACACACATGCACACACGCACACACACACATACACGTTCACGGTGTAAAACGGGGAACATGTGGTGAACCATACAAACCGATGACTCTTTTTCTTAAAGGATATACGACAAAATAAAGATGTTTTCAGATCACAATTAATGTTATAAGTATTTTATTTGGTCGTTGGGACTTCTATTTTAAACTTTGAAAAAATCGAGGACCTCTCATACTTTCATTTAAACTAAGGACACATATGACTTCAGGTACTCCTTATTATTTTCTTTGGGGACCGAGGACACACCCACTTATAAAAGATTTCCCCCTGGAAATCGAGGACACATACTGTATATAGCTTTTTATGAGCTGACTATTCTTTTTCCACTGAAACCGAGGACAAACACATTCTGTATAACATATTAATTGAGACAAGGACACCACACTGTATAATATTCCCCCATGAGGACCGAGGACAAATTTCTGTACTAAAATACCAAGTAAACCGAGGACACATACCTCATAAATTCCGCTAGGAACTGAGGACCTACATTGTATGGTGTATAAGCCTTGGTAAGGAACCGAGGACACATGCTTTACTAACTTCTTCAGTGAACCGAGGACACATACCTCATAAATTCTGCTGGGAACCGAGGACCTTTGCTGTATCAGCTTTGCTAAGGAACCGAGGATACATACTGTTACAATGTCCTAGTACCGAGGACACATAATTTATTGAAATCCGTAGGAAACGAGGACACTATATGTATTTTTGTATATGTCTTGTATTACCTTTCCTTAGAAACTGAGGACACATACTGTAGGCCTATTTTAATATTCCTTGGGAACCGAGGACAATTACTTATCAATTTTCAAAGGGCTCTGAAAACATATATTTTGATGATTTTCCTAGTGACATACAGTACTTTTATGTCCAAAGGTAACCGACGAGAGGTATTGTATTAATTTGCCATTGGAAGCAAGGGTTTCTAATTAAGCCAGGTCAATGAGGTCATATGATAAAATGTGATGCTAACTTTAAAACAAAATTTCCTAAGACATCTGAAAATGTTGACCCATAAAATAATTCAGGTATACATATTTGAATGAATATGAAAACAATGAGCACGTTAAAGTAACTGTCGCCACTGATTTTCATTGTGCATTTGTGTTAAATAAAGAAGAAATAATTATTGTTTTGTCTTGTTTCTTTCTCTCTTCTCAGTACTTTTATGTCCAAAGGTAACCGACGAGAGGTATTGTATTAATTTGCCATTGGAAGCAAGGGTTTCTAATTAAGACAGGTCAATGAGGTCATATGATAAAATGTCATGCTAACTTTAAAACAAAATTTCCTAAGACATCTGAAAATGTTGACCCATAAAATAATTCAGGTATACATATTTGAATGAATATGAAAACAATGAGCACGTTAATCTAACTGTCGCCACTGATTTTCATTGTGCATTTGTGTTAAATAAAGAAGAAATAACTATTGTTTTGTCTTGTTTCTTTGTTTCTTCTATATCACTACATGCACATATTAAAAATTGAGGTATTTACTACTCACTCATCATCTCAACACTCTCATGACAATTTATCCAAGATGTCAGACTTCATATATTACAAGCCAGTGCTACAATTCATTCAAAGTCGTGCAGTACTGGTGTAGGCCCTTACAAGATTTGTTTTAAGGGGGGGGGGGATTCCCTCTTATTGTACCCTGGCATAATGGCAAGGTGAAGACCCCCCCCCCCCCTTTTTTTTGCGTGATTGTCTAATCGGCCTGGTTAATGGTTCTACAGTTATAATAGTTCCGACGACACAGCCTTAGAAAACAGTGTAAAACATTAGTTATACAGTATTTTACGTTTCTTTATAACAATGAAACAACCATTTAATCAGAAAAAGTTAAACACAATGGAACACTTAAAAGGGTAACAAAATGGTATTGGTAACACAATTCACAGGATTATCATGGTCCTACAGTAATTGCCCTCATACTACCAATCAATTGAAATCTTTATCAACGATCTTTATCAACGATAATAAATCATACCTGCGGAATGTAAACTACAAAACGAACAAGGTTCTGGAAAACTTGGTATTTGGTCATGAATAGAAAAGACGGCTTCATCTCTGTTTATCATGTCAGAATGCTGCTTCAATGTTACACGATCTTCAGGTACATGTATAACATTCTCATGCAACGACATTAAGATGAGCCCCTCAGATACAATCAAACAATTATACATAAGAGGTACCAGATTAAGACACTTTTAAAACAAACAAAACTTGTAAAATATTTTAAATCCCAAAGAAGATCGAACGATCTTCAGGTCCATGTATAACAATTTTCATGTAACGACATTAAGATAAGCCCTTCACATACAATCACACAATTATACATAACAGGCAACAGATAAAGGCTGTTTCAAAACAAACAAGACTTGTAAAATCTTTTAAATCCCAAAGAAGATCGTTTGATCTTCAAGTACATTAATAACATTCTCATGTAACGACATTAAGATACAGCCAATGTAAGCCTTTCAGATGCAATCATATAATTATACATAAGAGGTAACAATTCAAGGCTATTTTAAAACAAACAAAACTTGTAAAATCTTTGAAATGCCAAAGAAGTTTTTGAATGTAAAAGTAATAGCTTAACAGTTGAATACACAAACTACATGTGTACTAATAATATGCATATATAATAGCGCATAATATAAAAGGTCGTTATTAGCTTTACATATAGATACAAAAAAACATACAAAAGATGCAAGAAATATTAAAATTATTAAAACAAGGAAAACTTATCAAACAAAAATTATAAACAGCCTCTACGCACTTTTCAAAGCAAACTGAATCAAAAACAAAAAACGAAACATATTCTTCAATTTGATAAAAGAAATAAGATTACTGTAAGAACAGAAGAGTAATAGAATTATGATATGGGATATATAACAAATGTCATAGCTGAAATTATATTGAATAATTAAATAATAACATTTACTGAAAAACGTTTATTTTAGAAGATTTTTGAGTAATAAGAGAGAACCGGCATCACGGCTGTACTGTAGGAGACTGTTCCAAAGGGAAATGGCCATTACAGTGAATATGCAGTTACCATAGTACTTAGTATGGGATTTCGGGAGTTGAAGACGATTGCGCTGTTGGGATATCAAGGCAAGTGGAAAGGTTTCGTATAAGGGTGCATTAGATCCTAAATATAGGAAGGAGCCTGTTCTCTCAAAGCCTTACAGGTGAGTAGGAAAATTAAAAAACAAGCAACGTCATAAAAGAATATTTCCTAGGATTGTTATTGCAACCATGTGAATAATATTCAAGGCAAGTGACCATGTGGTATGTCTAGGCTATTTATCTTTATCATTATACATGTACTGTACAATTATGATATAAACTTGATGCTCCATTCTTCTAAATTTTGGTGTAAGCGGCATTTGATTTGAGTCATTGGCTTTGAAGAGAAAATACATATATATATATATATATATATCTATGATATATATATTAAATGTTTACTAAGTCAACAAACTCATGCTGCATTGATAGAATTCCCTTGAAAGCAACCATTCTTTGACTTGTACAACATAATCGCTTATTTTCTACATAACTACCTAATCAAACAAGTAACTTTTAAAAACAAAAATTTAGAAAATAATCTGTACAACTGTAACAATTATTAGAGTTTCATTTGTAGATAAGGTATCATAAACTTCTTAAGGGTTTGTTTTTGTTTGTTCTTGTTGTGAGGGAGGGGAACTGGTACAAATAACTGCATCCAGTGAAAGATAAGAAGAAAGGAAGTCATTTGCAAAACAGAGAGATTCTTTCAAAAGGTTCTGAGTGAGTACATTCAATTCCAGTTTTAAAAAGGGCAACAAAATACTTGTAAGACAATCGAATTATTATCCCAATGCTTTATGAGACCTACAAGGAATTGTCTCTATAAACAATGCCATCAACATTTGTTTAATTATGTATGTACTACTGTAGAAGTGTACTAATGAAATACACTGTACAAGAAATGCTCGCTTCTACCTGACAAGGTGAGATAAATGTCACTTTCTGGGAGTTCAATTATTATATGAACATGTAACAAATAATGAATATCACAAATTGTATTACTTTGCATATTTAAGAAGAGTTTTCTTATTATTTCGCATATAATCTTTGATGTTGCGCCATGTACGGGCATTAAGTACAGGATACTTGCTCTTCAATTCTTCGATTTCGAACTTTCCTGGTAGGCGAAGTGCTAGGACACAACTCAAGGTTCTTATAGCTCTGATCTCAACTTCATTCCACTTGCGCTTTGATGTAAGGGAGGTAATTCGTTTTGTGCAGGATGAAACGGCATCTGAATGAAACAGATAAAAAAGAAACAGAAATGGTAGTTAAAAATTGGACATTAATTAGCTGATTTTTAAACTGAAATTAGCTTAAAGGCGAAATATATGGAATTTTAGTGTGCACGATTTTTTTAAAAATTTCACCTGAAGCACACTTAACCAATCTCAGGCTAAAGGCCTTGCACAAGATAATGATAGTTAATATATGTGATTACATGATATTTGACACGTTCCTCTCCCATATTTGATGCGTTTTCTAGGTTCTCTACTGATTTTATTTGTCTTTCTAAAATTAAAAAAAGCAAAAAAAGCTAACAATAGTTTAAAAGCACTAGACGTGTAGACAAAAAACAGCTAACACAAGAAGCTTTTGGTGGGAAAACATATGTGTATACCGTCTTTGAAAGAGTTCTGAGTGGAGAATGCTGTAGAATTAACAATGATAAAATATGCTCTTTTAGCTCACCTGGGCAGCAAGCCCAAAATGCCCCCATTAGTCTGATACAATTGTTTGCAAACTTTGACGACCTTGGAAAATAACGTAATGGTGTTTTACTTCTTTAAAATGGGAAATCAACTCACGAGATTTTTGACGTTTGGGTTTATTTCGTTTCACTGCAAGTTGCCTCGTCTGATGCCTCTGTGTAGTTTCTCCAATGAAGTCTGCAAAAAAAACATTTCATTCAATGGTGTGATTAAAGAAAGCACAAAATTATCAATCCATGTATGTAGTTAGGAGAAAATTAAACCTAAAATCATAAATGCTCTCAAAGTAAATGCAAAAAGTTTACAATGAGAGTGAAACCCAGAAGTTATTCTATATTGATTTGCTATTCGATTTTTTTTTCTTGTTCATTGCTGTAGAAGTATCAAATTGGCAACACTTTTCATGACAATTTCGTGAGAAAAATGTGTATATACTTTTAAAATAGGCCTACAACAAGACAAGATTAATATACAGACATCAAGACAGATTTTAAATATATCTAGTTAACAATTATGCACAAGACACATGGAGGGTTAACTGTTGACCTGTTTCAGGAGAAATGGAAGTCAGCCAATGAAACTCCTACAAATGTATCAGACTGTATTGGTTAAATGTCAAATACATGTACATTTAAATGTATAACGTAGCAAATGAATCAACTTTGGTGACTAAAGTAACCTCAGTGACACCACCATTTAGAGAGGCATAATTGAAATAAAAAAGAAGGCATTGTAATTGTTGACATCTGATCCATAACATTAACAAAAACAGCAGCATACATGTTCACCTACCAACATCATCAGAGCTGGAGGCAGCCTCATCATTATCAGAGCTGGAAGTGGCCTCATCATCAACAGTAGCTGATACACCAACAGCTGCCCCAGGGTCATTGCTCTCTTTGATGAACACATCCAAGGCTTCTAGCGATTTTCCCCTTTGTGCTGCAAGTTTGTCCCTTTCCATGAGGAGAAAGATCCTGGACAACAAGGTAACCTGCATTACTGGGTCTGGTAGTTGGTTATATTCTTTGTGCACTGTTATATTGTACCCCATGAAACCTGCAAGAAGGTCAACCTGATCTGGTCTCAGAGCCAAAAGCTGTGCTGCAGTAGCGACCTGTTTCCTCAACACTTTTGAGCAGGGGGAATGTGGGTTCTTCAGCCCAGCTTCGGTAGATATTTTCCTCATACAGTCTGATCCTCTGATGTGTCCATTACTCTGGTAATTTGCCCTAGCAAACACATACTCATTGGTTTCTGTTACAAGTTTTTCTCTGGCTACAATGTGGATTTCCAATCTCTCCTTCAATGTTGGTGTGAGCAAGATAGGCACATGCCTCCCTTCTTTCCCTGTCACTTCCACAACATCCATCATTCTACATAGGCTTTGTTCCATCTTTGAGAGATGTTCGTACTCCTCGTACTGTCTCTGTTCCGTGGCCTTACAGCTTCGCCTGTACTCTGCTATTTTCATCTTTGAGACTTGTCCGGCCCTTCTGCGGTTGAACATCATAAGCTCACAAAGAAGAACCTCATTCAAATTGTCCCAGGCTTTGTTACTAATGGTCTCATCTTGGCACATCTTCAGTGTGTTTATTTGCTCACTTCCTTTGGCTTCTAGGTAGTTCCTCATTTTCACAATATCCTCATTTGTGGGCAGAACCTCTCGGTCGATCTTCTTCGCTTCATGAAGTGTGCGTAGGGCATGTTTTGATACAAAAACATTCCAGTTGGAATCGCACAGGAACAGGAAGTCAACAGCTTCGCTGACACCAGATTTGTCTCCTCCCTCAAGGGCGACGCTTTTCAAGATGACTGCCAATTTCTTCAATGAATGCCCAAGTTTGCGGGCCAAAGATGGAACTTTGTAGAAATGTGTCTTTTCATCAAACTCAGCAACACCATGCACTGCTTTGCAAACTTCCTGGAACTTGCTGGGACAGATGAAATCTTGAAGAGATGCATTCGGTTTGCCAACTTGCTTTCTAAGCTGCAATAAGAGCCTCCCTAATCCTCGTAAGTTTGCACGGATGTAATTGTGCTGGTCCTTCAAGACCTTGTCACGGCCAACGTTCATGTACTCTCGCTTTGCAAATTCCTGGAGCAGTTGGTCACTTTTGCAAACTTGAAACACTTGGTCCCTCTTCATGTCATTGAATAATTCATTCACAGCCTGACTTATTCCGTTTGGGGGTGCCTTCAAGAGATCACTATGTCGCAAAATCCCGTTCCTCTTCCCTTCTACCTTGACCGGCTTTTCTTGACACTCATGCCTCCATAGATCTCGGCGAAGGTAGTATCCAAAACAATATGGGCAGGGGCCGTATTTGTCAGGATCTGCATGTTTTGATGAACGATATACAACTATGAGACTGCCACTCCTTTTTCTGAACACTTCACAATTGTGACGATGATTTCCCATATTACGAAGCCTCTTGAGATGTTGCTGTCTAGCTGTTCCTGTGAGTGACATAAATTTAGCGACTTCAGTCTCTTCTGCATGCTTATTCTCCAAGTGTCTTGCAAGTTCGGAGAAGAGGCCATAACAGTAGTAACAACATTGCTTTTTACTTTTATGCCCTGCATTCAAATTTGTCATTACTGTTATATCATGTGACTTAGCCCTATCAAATAAAGTATTAGTAGATGTTACATCATCACTTGATGTTGGTATGTTCTCTCTTGTGTCATAATCCTTTGTTTTTGTTACAGTTTGAGACACATCACCCCTTGAAATCACTGGTGTCTTCTTTTCTGAGTAGGTGGAACCAACTGGATTTCTACGCAAATGGTTGGAAAGTAGCAAATGCTCACTGTCACTCCCAGACTCACTGTCGGACTGAGGTGCATACTCACTGTCACTGTCTGTCTCGCTGTCTGTCTCACTGTCTGTCTCACTGTCTGTCTTGCTGTCTGTTTCGCTGTCGGACTGAGGTGTATAATCACTGCTACTGTCTGTCTCATTGTTTGACAGAGGTGCATACTCGCTGTCACTGTTGCTACCAATGCTACGGAGAGATAATGCATGGAAGTCCCCTGGAATCGGAATGGGACTGCCAAGAGTGACATAGTTATTAGGTACCCAAACTGAGGAAGACTCGACCCCATCATATCCATCGCATACGTTATCAGCATCATCCTTGACTGCCATGCCGTCTGTAGATGACTGAACAATATCGCCCATAACAATCATGCCCTCTGCAAATGTCTCAACGGCATCTTCAATACTGGTTATGACCTCTGTAGACAGCTCAACAGCATCCCCCTTGGCCAGCATGTCCTCTGTAGACCGCTCAGCAGCACCGCCCTTGACCGTTATGACCTCTGTAAACTGCTCAACAGCATCGCCTGTGACCAACATGACCTCTGTAGACCGCTTAACAGCATTACCCTTTACCGTCATGACCTCTGTATACTGATCGACAGCATCGCCTTTGGCCAGCATGCCTTGTGCGGACAGACCAGCAGAATTTTTTTTGGCCATCTTGCCTTCTTTAGGAGACTCAGTAGGATCAGCTCTAACCTAAATATAACAAGGAGTAGGAAAACAAGACAACAACAAAATCTAATTTAATTAGACGTTTCATCTAAACAGGTAGATGTTTTCACATATGACAGGTGAACATATTATCTGCATACTTAATACATGAAATATCTTTAAAACACACAAATAACCCCATTATTTATGATTGTTAAGCAGTCCACAGATAATAATTAGGCTCTAGCTGCCTCGACCCAAGATAGTATCACCTTTATCCATCTGAGATTTATTTAGGTGACCAACACATGCATGTGGAAATAATAATTAAAATCCCCAACAGATTAGATCTTGAGCTTAGAATACTTGTGGTATTGTGAAAATTGTAGCAATGAAGTTCAGACATTTATATTGTATAGATACATACATTTGCTCGAAGCTTAGACCCGTGCTATTTTGTTTTGTTTATCTATCGGACTAGTTCCATTATTACTAGACAACCTTACGTGAAACTTCACCCCAGGAAATGACTTTTTTATTCTGAGAGATTTATTATATTCTTGCCCATTAATCTACAAGGATCCCTACCAAAGTGTATAAGAGAGGCAAAAAGTAAGAATAATGTACAGTTTTTCAGCATGACATGGGCATCGCTATTTTCTTGATAACGTGATATACCATGTGAAGTCATTTATCAATTAAATGTATTCAAATTTATGAATGCTTTCTTCCCAGGTGTGTGTGGTGAGAAAGCATTTCATTCACCTGCTATTATCCTTTGTGCTTCAATTGCCAGAACGCAAATTGCATAAATAAGTTTGTGCTCTTCCGGGGTAAAGGTTTCTCATAAATGAAATAGATTTGTCAACTGCCATATTTTAGTATTTTAAAATGAACTACACATGTAGTTACAATTGTTCCCCTGTAATATATTCTCTTCTCAGCTATGATTTTCCTCATTGAAAAGAAAAGGTTTTGTTAATGATTTAAAAAGTCTTTCAAACTAAAGCTTGGTGAATGAAACATGTACAACTTCACCTGGTACGTCAAATTTTCAAGAAAATGACTGCTCCCATGTCATTCTAAAAGGCATCACGTCATATGCCAAGAATATCTCCATTTACATATATCTTTTGTACAATTTTGTAAGGAATATTGTACATCAAAGGGCAGGAATACATCTCATCAATTATTCAGAATACTTACACTTATTATTCAAGTTGGGGGAGGTTTCTTTTAACTGCTGGCAGTTGAACATTATTCATCCGCCTTACATTTAGAGTTTCCCATCTTTTCCTTTTGCACATTATTTTGCTTTATCTATAAAGGACAATTCACTGACCAAGGATATATGAACTTCGACCGGGTAAGACCAATAAGTCTAGTCAGGTGGTATTCACATACATTTAGTTATTCATGCAGATATATACAAGAACAAGTTTCATTCTATAGCACCTCGAGGTATTACCTCTGACCTTTGACCTCAAAATTTAATTGTATAATCTTCATAAACATGTACCGTATATGCATACATGTGCTAAGCTTTATGACATAGGGATGAGTCTTTAATGGTTCTGAACTCCCCCCCCCCCCCCTCAAACAAAAACAGTTTTCAGGGCTAGTGAACCAAGTCATATCTGGGCAACATTATGTAATGTGCCTAGTGATTACTTATTAAGCACTTGACTTCAAAAGCCTTGTTTTTCTTTATGTTTATGGAAAAACGTACATGAATGATTGGACTGCCATACATATATGGATCCTACCCACCCATGTCAATGAGTCAAATATGCGATTACTTACCTGATGTTCGAGGAGCCATCTAACATCATTATCCTCATACTGAATTTTGCATTTTCCTGAAATTACAAAAGTGTTCATTGTTATCCATAAAGACTAAATTGACATCCCTTACAAACAAAGCAATCTTAATATGAAGAAATCTATTAGTTTCTTTCTCACCACATCAATCATAAAAAGCCGTTTAGGTATTCTGCTTTTATATAGGAATATTAATAATAATCCCACTAGATATTAACAACGGTGGAATATGTAGCTCTATTTACCTTTGAAGCTTCTCAGCCTGTTGATTAAATCAACAGAAATAAAAAAAAAATTAAAGGTAGCAGTACTCATTACACATCCTCCTCAATTTAAATGTTATGCAATGTTTTACATTGATCAGCTGAAAATATAAATAATACAAAAATAACGGGGAAGGGGGGAGGGGGACAAAAACTTTTGATAATTGTACATCTTTTGATATATAGATTAAAAATCACTCTTGAACTCATAAACACACACTTTTGCTCTGACTGAATTTTTGCACTATTCAAGCTAGGGTATTCTTTTTGCAGGTGCTAATAAACAACCGTTAACTGTTGATAGTTGGCATTAATTGCTAGCTTCCAAGATAAACAACCTTAATTACGAACTTACCATCCCTGATGTCAACAACCACGCCACCGTAATATAATCCATTCGGTGGCCAGAGTGCCAACACTCTTTGCTCCATAGAAAACTACAATTATGAATAAAAAATAAATAAATATTTTACCTTTAATACTTAAAATAAAATAAAAAAATAATTTATCGTTACGTGCATGTGATGGAAACAAAACTTATACTTGTAGGTTCTTTGAGACAAAAAATAGACCCTTTGGGATACTTTTATCTGATAAATTAATCAAAGGAAAAAAACTAAGCTTGGGTGTGAACTGCAAAGTAGACACTTCTGAAGGAAATTGATGTCACTGTCTTACAGATATTCATTACAAATTACGAACATTTCATGTTTATCGAGAAATGATAAGCAACAAATATGGGCTCATGCAGTTTGATGAAAGATATGCATTTAATCAAAATGAAACAAAACAAAACATAGTTAATAAGGTTATATATGCTATTCTCTTCAAACCATTTAATTACCCAAGAAAAAACAGTTTATGATGGTCTTAAAACTTCCCTTCATATACTTATAGTCCTAAGAATTTATTTAGACTCCATGAATATGCATTACATGAATTAGGGTGTTTGGGACCACTTAAAAGGGAGCTAACTTCAACTTGGCCGGAGATGGAAAACTCGATCGGCAATACAAAGTTTAGGAAAACAAGCTTAACCACATAATATCATCTATTCCCATGACGTTATAACATGGTACTTACATTGCTCTGGTTGCCTTCCAACCTCCTCTTCAACATCATCGTCGCCATGGCAAGCCCAGGGGCGTGAGACACTTTTTTCAAGCAGACGACGTCAGGGCCGGCCCGCATGCGAGCGGCCCGCACCCTACACTCGGGGCCAGGACCGGCGGTGGGCTTGCCTGTTGCACTAGCTAGCAGCGCTGCAAGAGATAGCGCACAGTGATGGCGCGTAACATGCTGCATGCTGGGACTTGTGTTTCATGTGATGTGCAGGGCAGTGCACAACTTGGGACTAGGGCCCCGAGGTTCACACACACATTTTTTAGGCGAAACTTGAAGTCCTTGCAGATTGTGTATAAGTAACACACTCCGTAGGACCGAAACCACTTAATTGATGACTTTCCTCTTTTCAGTGTATTAGGATTATACAAGTCATACAAAATTATCCTTGAGTACTCTCTTTGAATTTTGGGACCGAGGACGTCCTCGGAGAAACGAGGACGTCCGCACTTCGCTGTCTGTCCTCGCCATGAAGGTCCTATACGTATATGTGGTCGCGTTTTCCACCATGGGTGCACACACAACACACACACACACACACACCACACACAAACACACACCACACACGCACACACAAACGAACAAACAACAGGGGGATGTGGGTAATAGGCCACCGCGCGAAGCGCGGAAGCTTAGACGTTTCCTTAAATTATTAGGAAAGGAAGACGATTTATTGTACCGTTCTCGACTGTTAACCCTTGTCTGAATAAATCCCCCCCTCCCGCGCAAAGCGTGAAAGCTTCGGCGTTTCATTAAATTATTATAAAAAGAAGACGATTTGCTGTACCGTTCTCGACTGTTAATCCTTGTCTGAATTCAGTTTCCCCCCCCCCGGCCCCCCTCCCGCGCGGAAGTTTTGGCGTTTCATTAAATTATTAGAGAAAGTAGACAATTCGTTGAACCGTGCTCGACTCTTAATCCTTGTATGAATTCAGTTTCTCCCTCCCGCGCAAAGCGCGGAAGTTTTGACGTTTCATTAGAGAAAGCAGACGATTCGTTGTACCGTTTTCGACTCTTAATAAGCCCTATTTATCTGAATTCAGTTTCCCCCTCTCGAGCGAAGCGCGGAAGCCTTGACGTTTCCTTAAATTATTAGAGAAAGCAGACGATTGGTTGTACTGTTCTCGACTCATAATTCTCGTCTGAATTCAGTTTCCCCTTCCCGCGCGAAGCGCGAAAAGCTTAGACGTTATAGACGTTATAGAAAGAAGACGATTTGTTGCACCCTTTTCGACTCTTATTAAGCCCTATTTATCTGAATTCAATTCATTCAATATAACCAACAAATTAATTCATTCATAGACCTACACAAACATCACAAGCATTGCAGCCCTTAAATATCATACCCTCGTCCCTTAAGTTTTAGGTGTGAACAAATGACAACCACCGAGTAGGACTTGGGCAATGCAACAGTTACCGTATTAGTTATCACTCTCAATCAGATGCGTTCACCGTTTTCACACCTCTTAACAAATGTTTCTGGAATTCATAATGATACATGTACTGTGTTTATTAATTAAATGTAATGAATTCTTTAATTTTCTCAGCCAAATCCTTTCTCAAATATAAAAATAATAAGAATGCGTACAGGCTTACCTTGAAATAACTGAAGAGACAAACGGCCACTGTAAGTCTTGAACACGCCAGGTCTGGAACGTCAGTCTTCTACCCCCCCCCCCCCCCCACACACACACACACTCCGGGGTCGGAGGGACCGCATGCGCGTTCCTAAAATCTCCAGGAAAGGGGTACTTTTTCGCGCGACAAAATCCGGCCCGAGAATTGTAAAAAAAAAGGGGGGATTTGACTTTTCACCCGGAGATTTCTTTAAAAAGGGGGTGGTTTTTTCTCTCTCTCTCTTTGGACTCCTGAGTAATGTAAAAAGGGGGTTATAAAATATCTTGAATATCATAGAAAAATTGATCAAATCCCGGGATCAAATTCCTGAAATTCCTGCTAGCTTTGAAAGCTCATTCAGGATTATTTCATTTTGAAAAGTAAAAACATTGGCCCCAGTCCCCCTCGATCGACTAGAGCTCACCTGAAATTTGTGGGGTGGGGGGGGGGGGGGTGGTACATTTAGCAGTGTTCCGGATTTTTTTTTTTTTTTTTTTTTTTTGGGGGGGGGGGGGGGTCTCCAAGGCAGGAAAAGCCAGCGAAAAGCCGGCGAAAGGGGGATTCAGAAATGTTGACAGCCCTGAGATAGGGGGGGGGGGGAGGTGCTTTCAATGGGAGGGAACGAGCATACGCGTATCCTAAACAACACTGAGTGGGGGGGGGGGCGGGCATCTACTGTACATGATTGCACCTTTTAAGCGCTCGCGCGCTGGCGCACTTTACGTCTGGGCTATAATAAGACCTTGCAAAATAACGAAAAATTATTCTGAAGTTTATGAAGTGCTTGTTCGCGCACGTCGCGCAACTATTCTTAATGATAGTGACATACTGTATACGTGTAAGCTATACAGTTATACATACATTAAAAAAAATAACTAATTTCTCATGCATTATGCTGAAATTGAACAATCACATTTTTGTCTTCTTCTTCTTCTTCCTTTTTTTGTGGTAATATCAGGGGGGGGTGATATCAGGGGGGATGATTGTACAGGCCACCCCCCTACTTCAAGCCAGGGGGGATGCAGCCCCCCCCCCCATCCCCCCGGGATTTATGCCCCTGATGTGAACCCTCGAAAAAGATTGCAAAAGGCCCAGGAGACCAAACTCATCGCTCAGATGAGACTGACTATTAATCTTATGATTTTATATTTTAATCATTCTTCACAGCCCGGTTATGATATTGATCCCATCAAGATACTGATCTTGGAAGACGTTACAGGAATCTTCGATGGTGCTCATATCGAGTATACGTACACCAAAGCCATTCAGGGCTTCTCGGCTAAGCTCTCCAAAGGAGCTGTCCAAAAGGTAAATAGCAAACGTGATTATGATAACAACAGTAAGGAACGCAATGCTGCAGATAATATTTTGCAACATAAAGGCAAGTCTGGGGATGATCATCACATCAACTACAATAATAAAGGCATTTTTCAATAACGCCAATGATATATACCGAAAAGTGATCATATTGGATGAATTTCATGCAAGGAAATACTAGTGCTTAGAATTAAGGGCGTATCAAATATTCTGATAATTGGGTACTAGTGATGTAAAATATCTGAAAAGCAAAAAATAATCCTTCTCAGTACTTGAAACTGCCAGATTTAGTTTTAAAAGACCATGCATGGAGGACGGGTCGTTTTTTTCCCCCTTAGATGTGTCAGTTATAGGGATTACGAACCACCGTGATGATCCGACTGGAGATAAATCTTGTGAAAAAGAAAATTATGAAGTTTATCATACTTCCCTAATTATAAGTTGCCATAATAGTAAACGTATTGCTTTACAACTCTGACCCTTGATAATACAAATTTGATTTCTTGTAAAGGAGCTTCACTTATAATTATATGTAATGTGTAATCTTCTTTAAAAGCCATTAATTGGATATATTATAAGTTTAAAGATATTCACCTTATAGTTTGCCTTATAAATACATAGTGCTCAACAAAATCGATCTCTAGTAACAGTTACTCGATTTATTGTACCAGGTTCACTCATATCAAATGTATTAATACCTCTGAATCATATATCCATTTTTAAAGCTGCTAGCCAGAGAAGAAATAAAGTACATAACCCAAGATGGCGTCGTCCGTGCATCAGCTGTTGCATCCTGGGGCTTAGATCGTGTTAACCAAAGACAGTTGCCTTTAAATGGAAAAGCAGAGTTTTCAGGTAATTTCTAACAACTCACAATTCAATCATAGATAGTCACAAGAAAGTCAGAAATAATCATAATCATATATTTCCTACTGGATTTGTTATTGTTTTCGATAGCTATCCGTTTGGTTGCACTTCAGTAACTGCTATTGAAGTGCAATTAAACGGATGACTGGGGACTGTGTATCAGGAGCTAGCGGATTTGGAGGGGGGGGGGGAGGGAGGGGGGAGGAGGGAAACTGACGGGAAATATTATATTATGAGACATTTTAATTTATGTTAATTGTAGGCAATATGAAATTGAGGGGCACATGCACATTCTAAATAATTATCCATATTTATGTCCATCGTTTTCTATTGTTAAATTTTATTTTGTATTTTCTATCGTTTGTATATTTTACTGTCAAAAAAGCCATTGGAAGCTAAATTTCTATGTAATGTTCGCATGCATGGACCAATAAAATAATCTTGAATCTTGAATCTTGAATATTGAATATGTGTGTCCCTGCATCCGTCAGTAACCTGAATGACTGAACATCTATGAAGATAATGTTTACGTCGGTTGTTCGATAAAGTTATACTTCTCAGCAATTTTGGTTATGGTTTTCTCAAATGAAGTATTGTTTATTACCAGTGAATTTTCTTGTATGTATTGTTCTGTTTACCCAATGTAACAAACGTGCTGTAACGATTTACATGTAATTAATCAACCCTGGCAAAGAGTTTTTGTAAAACTGATGCACCGTTATAAACTCTTTTTCCCAACCTGTCTTCTTCGGCCGCCTCCCCATAGGCGATGGCACAGG
>JAVYIG010016957.1:0-28608 GCA_035222895.1 Strongylocentrotus droebachiensis
AACTTTCATATGACTGGATCCAACATGTTCAAAGTGTTAACTCTAAAATTTGGATTTTAGAATTCCAAATGATCTGGACATTTAGAAAAAAAAGTGTCAATAACACAGATGTTTATACTACTTTAAAGAGTTAGGGAACACAACAAATTATCACAGTCTTTTGTTTCATATAACATCAGTGGAGCCCTCAACGCATACTTCTTACCTCATTAATATAATATATGACGTACTTATTTTTAATGAGCTAAATGTATTTTATATTTCTCTTCGAATCCTGTAATTTTCTTTTTTTGTAAGCACAATGGTATATTTGTTCAGCTCTCCTAAATAATCAATATTATCATTACGACACGAGATGAAGGACACGATTAATAACGTCAAAAATTGATTGGAATACTCTCGCCATTCCTATTTCGTTGAACAACACAAAGATGGCGTCGTAAGACGTCACAATACTTTCGGAAATCGAAACACATCGTGTGGGAGAAGGCGAATTTCTTAGAAATCATATGGACTTTAGTGTCAAGTAAAGTTCATGTATTGATTCGAGATTGCATAAAGTACCACTATAACTACTTCCAAACATTTTCAAAACCATATGATATTCTTCCCCTTCCCCTTTGCGAAGTATTATATCCGTCAGTTGAATGGTCGAAGGGTGAAAACAATATTTGTTTCTTTCAAATACCTTGATTTTGACAATAGATTCTAAAATGGTTTTACTGCGGTTAGATCTTTCAATCCTACATCCAAAAAATAATACAATGACCAATTCGACTACTCTCAATAACCATATTAATATTTCAAGTAGTTTAGCAGCCCCATGTTTTAAACATTCTAAAGACATCATAGATGTTGCCCAATGTAAATCATTAGTTCAATGTTTACCTAGCTTGCTATCAAAAGCGATTTGACTACTATTGACTATTAGAATACCAAACAAAAATAACCCAGAGTAATTTGGAATATTTTTGAGGAACTTGCATTGTATCAAATCTGCTCGTATACATTGAAGCTCCAATATTTTTATGTCATTAAAGATTGTATCATGAACAAAAGAGCGGAAATGGCTATTTGATATCTATCTGGCTCTGAATATGGCTCTCAATCTTTCACGTCTCTAAATATCATGTTCTAAAATAACTAAAAATGCAGTGATTGTAAAATAATCTCGATGGCCTTTGAATAATGGTGTTTTGGCATATCAATTTCACTTGTGTGGTCCCTCAGTGCATTGCTTTCTTCACAATGTTTAATACGGAAAAATATTATTGTAGACTACAGAATTACAGATAAAATCATCAAGATAGAAGCGACCATGTATTTATTCTTACACGCTCGCAACTCAAAACAACATTGTACTAATTAATTATATTATTTTCATTCCAGAGGCGTGTATCATGCTGTCATATGAAATTTGTTCGGAATTTTTTACGGAAACTGTGAAGAAAAGAAAAAATTATGACATGCGTCTAACCATATTTGTGTTGGATCTCGAGGGCCGAGATAAGAAAGTTTAAAATATCTATTTTAATGAGCTCGGCTCGTCTCTGTATTTTTTACCGTCTAGATACCCTACGCCCTTGGGAGCGGTTAATGGAAAGCCAATTCCGACTTTTATTACACGGACTCGTCGTCCCAAAATGGCTTCCAGATAGCAAGATGATTTTAAGATATAGCGTTTAGAAATTAAGACGGAAGGTCACTTAGCAGATGTCTAACGCAATCTTTCTTCCTTGCTTTTAGAAGTGTGATATATTTGTACAGATCATGATACGTACGCCGCGGGATTGTCATAACATCTACTTATTAAAACCAACGAGGTAATCAGACAGATTGATTCCATATAAGAGGACTAAAAGAGGAAGGATTGTTTTCTTTCTTTTTTTCTTGAAGTGTGGTTTTGGTTGTTGAATGATACGCCCGGATTTTTTACAATTTTCTGAAAGTTTCCTGATAATTTTTTTTCAATGCACGAAAGAAACATCTTATTTTGGCAGACTACAAAAAAAGCGTTAGCGAGCTTGAAAAAAACATTTTGTTAATTAAGTAAAAATGGAATGAAAAACAAACACATGATAGCAGCAATTGTGATAATAGCCTGGGAGCAATGACAAGATCACCACTACAGCGTTGGTTATGACAGCAGGAGTCGTTAGGTCTGTTGTAGAGTATATTTTATTTCAAAGTAGGGATAACGACCCAAAAGACTATTTATTGATGAGATTAACGATCAACGTACACATAGTAGTAACATCATTAGGAGTTGTAGTATCAAAAGAGCCTTTAACTTTCACTAAGAGCAAGTATATAGTGATAATAGGGAAGTATTAAAGTAAGTTTATTTACGTAAACCTAATGTCATGCATAGAAGATTGTACTTTTTATGAATGTTGGGTCGGGGCAATTACCTTACATTGTTCCCTTCCACAACTTAGAATTAAATTAATACAATAAGAAATCAAGGCGATGTGTTACCTTTGATTCGATCATCCGTGGTTTATTATATTGTCCACCCAATCAACCCCTTGGAATTAGCGTATTCCAAATCATATAATTTGCATATTCATAACATTGGCATGATATTCTAATTAATACAAATGGCTGGCACATGTTCTGAAGCAATTAACTAATAACATAATACACAGCCGATATAGCGTTACGGATCGAGTTTCATTTTCTTCAACAATTCTGCCATTCACATAATACTGCACTATCCGTGTTTCGTTGATTTCCAAATGTCACGCCCTCTACGACTGACTCACCTCCATGTTTTAAGTAAAAGTGCTCCATATAAGGTTGAAAATCCGACTTCTTTGAACCATTGCATTAAGGTACATCTCATCACCGTGGGAACGCCATAACCGACCAGTGCCTGGGAATAAAGCGAATGATAAAAATTCTGTTGTGAGATCATATTGCATTAATATTTCAACATTTCGTAAGCCTAAACAAAACAGCTCCCAACAACACAATAACTGAACTTTAGTCAGAATTGTTATCGGACGGTTTGACATTGAAATGCAGGAACCGAAAGTTCATACGATTATAACATCACAGAAAAACTTTGAAGGACATTTTTCTTTTATATCTAAATAAAGCTTTATATTATTTGTAGGAATAAAATATGATGTAAATGCGTTAAGATCACACGATACATACCACACACATTACATACATACATATTGATATCTAAATAGCGCATTTACAAGAACATGCTTAAAGCCTATAGTAATGTTGTTATAATCGTGCAACATAATTTTGTCCTGATTAAGGGTTTCCCGCATCTCATGAATAAGAGTTCTGACTACTTGTATGACGTCAAATAAAGACCGACTGATAGAATCGATGATAGATCATTAAAACAGACAGACAGATAGATAGACAGACAATCACACAGACACACATACATACACAGTATAGGGTTCCTACACGACATTATTTGGAGGAAATGTAGTCTTATAGAGCATGTGTATGGAATAAAAAATAAAATGGATGGTGTGTGTGTGTGTGTGTGTGGGAGAGGGGTGTGCGTGCGTGTGAATACTACCGCCAACGGTTAGGGATGAAGTTGAGAAGTGATGATCTTGAGTTGTAGCTACAGTAGCTGCATTCGATCGCAACATCAGCCCGAGTCTGTTTAATACAAGGACTTCTCCACCTCGCATTTTAATGAATGTTTTGGAAATGAGTTTAGGAATTGCCCGGGAGGTGGGTGTAATGCACATTGGCTGATATCCTAGACGCCCTATTTCATTAAGCCGTTGGCCAAGTCAAGTAGACGGAGAAGGTCAATGCCGCCCGACATGTCGAATTCGTTTTGTATGAACGCTACGGCGTCTATTGATTCGCGACAAAATATACGGACACGGGCTTCATTTAAGAATAAAAAACATTTGCCTCCCAGCAGGGCTTGTTAAAAGTGGAGTGAGGAATGGAGACGATAATCATGGATTTCCTTTTTAAAAGTTACCTGTTTAAAAACAGAGCACGGGCGGAGCTGTATGGCGGGTAAGCGATGCCAATTAACAAGTAATTACAAACACGTGATGCCCTCCGTGTCACGTGACACCTCAAATCTTAAAACAGGCTTATGTCAATATTAACAAAGGTTACATTGCCGGGCCCAGAAGCTTTTGGCATCAGGTTGTCTTTTGTTGAATGAATATTTCTGATGAAAGAAGATTACAAAGAAACACGAGGAAGAAGTGTAAGTGGTTTATCCGGAGGCTAATTTGTTAATTTTAGCAACTGTTATTTATTTCTTACGATACTCTGTTTCAGTAGATAACCGATTTACAAAAAAAAGGGGGACAATAAAAATCGTCCTTACTTTCTTGCCTCTCTTTTTGTATCCGAACCCGTGTACCAACGTGATATTTATACATGTACTACAGTATTTGTTCTTACTTAATTTGAGAGAAGTTGTTGACAAATTAGTCACATACTTTTTGTCTCGAGAGCTCACATTTTTTGTTGCTAATTTTGATACCTTAATATTCTTTATCGTGCATTTCCTTAACCAAAATTGTTTTTACTTCTTTTCCCACTTCCCCATCTCTCGCTCGTTCTCCCTCACACACTCTCTCTCTCTCTCTCTCTCTCTCTCTATCTCCCATTTGGAGGATCCATGGAGGTGAAGGTGTTAACCCTATATGCATACCCTGATAAAGGTTATAAAACAGTCAGAAGTTAAAATCGTACTCTAACCTGTTATCTAGAGTAAGAGTTCACCCTCGCCCACTCCAAAAGTCCGAATCGACCCAACATCCTTTCTTTCCCTCTCATTCCCGTACCCCACCCTTAACGCACATTGTTATTTTTCCTCCTCCTCCTCATGACCTCTTTCAGCTTTCTCCTCCGGCAACAAACAAGGAGCACTTTCTAAACAACTATCACAATACCAACCTAGGACTGAAATGCATGAACCGGTAGGGTCACTTCCTAATGACTAACTCAATATTATGGGTCATTTAGACCTGTTTCCGCACTAGTGGTGGTGTACTTCACGACTGGACCCCTCTGGATATTTAGAAAGCAAGATTTCGTGCATTAAAACCGAATTTAAACTAGACGGACAGTCTAAAAGCTTTTATTACGTTCGAACTTTATCCAAAACACTTCTTTATTGTGAGTAATAATCCCAATGCACGTCTTCACTGTCTCACTGGAGTTCAACTCACACCTCCCTGGTGTGACCAAGACAGGCAGCTGTTAAGTGCATGTCTCCTTGTCGAAAGTTAAAGTATAATTTCCATATCCCACATTAGGTTTAACATTAGCAGCGATATTGACGTTGCTTTTTTTTTAAAGTGTTTTTTTTTTGTGCAAGCAGCCGATACAGAGAAAATAATAATCCAAAATGTCTAGAGATAATGTCTATTAAACGGAAAATACAATCCTGAATTATTTTAAAGAATTTGAATTGTTATTCTAATTTGTAGAATAAATCGAAGGAAATAGAGAAATTGTTGCTATATACATATCAAATCGTATATAGAATTAAGCAACGCTTTTAAGAACATTTAAATCTCTTTAAACAGAATGTGAGGATCATCTACATGTTCAAAGAAAATTACCATCTGTCATAATAATATTATTCTTTTACAACTTTGATGCAGAGATGTGCATATTACCCATGCATATTCATCCTTTCTTAATGCATACAATCATAAAATAGCCTATCAGATCTAGTGATGAAAAAAAAAAAAAAATTCCCGTGGCTCAGTTTGACCATGATTAATTAATTTTCGTTTCAAAAAAGATAAAGCCCGATAAACGCTTTTAAACGCTTTTAAAGCCAATAGTGTTTATTGGATTTTACTATGATTTTTTTTTGGTAGAAGAAATAAAATCGACAGTTCCTTGCTTTTTTAGTTTTGTCTAAATGTCTGGCTCGTTCTCTTTACAGACGCTAAGTTTCGGGATATCGATGAATCCTTTACCTAATAAGTATTTTGTTCCAGACAGTGTGGACAGAAAATGTCCCAATGAACACAAAGATCATTTTGAAACAAGACGTTGGAAATGGAAAGTTCATGTTCGTATTTTTTTACTCTATGTATGAACTTCCCCAGGGTGATATGAAGCCCTTCCTTCCTGTTTAAGTAAGAGGCGAACCATACAGAGGAAATCTCGTCATACCCAGACAGATTGTTCTCATTTCTCTCTCTCTCTCGAGATTTCTTCTTCATTATAATTGTCTTCATCCCAGGGTGTGACAGCAAATTTGGTCCGATGTCCCAGTTCGAAACTGCCAAGGTGTTGAGGAGTCCGGGTGCCAACGAATCGGTCCCTATTCAAGGAATGAAGGAAGGAACTACACACTTTCGGATGGGAAAATGTTTGTTTGCTTGTTGTAGTTTTTAAATAATTCTTGTGGTCTTTTTTCAAAACAAAGAGGAAGAAAAGGCTTCGCGAAATGTTGTCATTTCGATGCCCTTGCTTTTGGAATCTAGCTTTTTAGAAGAACCTCAGTTCACATTCACATTTCGGGTATATCGATTGAAAGTATTAGGATAGACCATGTGGTCGCTTACTTTTCTTTAAATCAAATGAAACTGAGAATGACTTTTCGCTGAACCAAAATCATAGTCGCACTCATTGAAGTTGGCCACAGCTCTTAGGAAAGTGATAATGCATTTTCTCTTACAGCATTTGTCTTAAGACCAGATTTGCCTCCCCAAGTCGACGAATCCTGAATCCCCCTCTAACTGGATAAATGTAAATTGTTACGAAATATCGCCACAAAAAGTATAACAATCCCCAATATATGGACATCGACTTTGTAACGGCTTAGTGATGACATAGATAATCAGCGAATAAGCTGTTG
The DNA here is from genome assembly GCA_035222895.1 of Strongylocentrotus droebachiensis. NCBI lineage: Eukaryota > Metazoa > Echinodermata > Echinoidea > Camarodonta > Strongylocentrotidae > Strongylocentrotus > Strongylocentrotus droebachiensis. Next base: position 6,833 of record JAVYIG010016957.1, read on the forward strand.
AAAGTACACATTATGAAAGTGAGATGAAAGACGACAATTTCTACGACGCAAACAGTTCTGCTTAAATATCTTTCCAAAACAGTAGGATTAACATGTCTTTATGTATGGTTTTCAATAGTACAATAGTGCTTAATTTTCCCCATTAGAATATAATCCAAGTATTAGGAAGCACGGGTGTTAATCTTAGATGGAATAAAGAAATAAATGTATCAAACTCTTTCTTTTTTCTTTGAGGTTGGAAGCATAAAGAGACTTTCCCCATTGTTGATAATGCGGTGTCTTAGTACATAAATCGAAGAAGAATGTGAAACCCAGACAGCTTGCGGTATGAAGCATTACTTGTAATTATTTTCCTCCAAAAATGAAAGCAATCCACAATTTGTGTGTGCAAGTCTTAAGCATTTTTCTTCATCTTTAGAGGTTTAATCCAGCATTCCAAGTAAAACCAAGAGTGGTTGAATTATGCATGAATATTATACAATGCATAGAGAAAGGCATAGCATTAAGCTGTTGAAAAGAAAGTGTTAAGAAAATTCAAATTTGTTCGTTATGTTCGTTTCGGAAGTCTATAATTTCCTTCTTCCAAGTACTATTTAATATTTCAAGTAAAAGTAGTAGTGGGCGAAAAAAGCTTAGAGTATTAAATTGCTTGCAAAAACACTTGAAGTGCGGTCAATAAAGTTTAAAAGGGAATGATTTACACCTTTTTCCCCCCTTTTTTTAGTTATTCTGGAAAAACCCTTTTTTTGTTGACCTGTCAGTAAGTGTATGTGGGCCTGTAGTCAACAGCCGCCATGAATTCTTAATAATGTATGGCACCTGCGATAAACCCCAGAAATTTTGGCGTCATATGTAGCTCCTAAATCGTTATACAAACACAATAGCGAATACATTTGAAAAAATCAACCTAGAGCAATTTCATTGAAATGTCCGAACATGACAATGATCTATTACGTAATCCGAAAATGATTTTTATTGGCTACACTATTGGGCATTGAAATCGCCCTCGAGCTGATTTTTTCCCTCCAAAATAAGGGAGTTTACAGATAGCACATAGTACAAATGACCCCAAATATCCACAGATCTTTTACACATGGAGTAGTTCCACTTTGAGCATCTTAGAATCATAACTGCCAAAGTCCTAGATGTGCTTCATGAATACCCTTTGTTTGCCCTCTTGAAAAGAATACTTCCACCTGCGTATCTTAGAATGTACCGTTGGTTCATAAATGAATAATGTTACATAACTTTCATGAGCGCATATCCAGTATTCATCTCTGGTGGGTTTTACCTTTTTGGTACAAATGACCTTTATCTGCCCATGCGCAGATTGTATCTGTAAACTCCCTTATACGAACGTCGTGTTTACAGTACCCTTTAAATTTCAAAAATATTTCATGACAATCTTCAGTTGTCAACTCAGAGTATTGAAGAGTACGGTATATGCTTCTTGCGATGGAAGTATTACCCCCACGCATGCGTTTATTTATTCTATATCTCAACCAGACATGTACGTTGAGACTAGGAATTGTTCCGACATTCGGCATCCCGTATATCCGGGAGATTCGACACGATAACATTGTATCTGATACCGACCCGGAGGAGCGTAGTGCAGTCATAGCGCAGATCGGACCCTGTTTCAAGCTGATCCTGAAAATGGTCTGATTCAGAAATGGTAATACTTCTGTTTACATAATTTTACCAACTAACTGGGATTTGTGTGTGTGTGTGGACAGACCCCGGTGAAGAGCTGTGTTCTCATGAGGCTCTACAGCATACCCACTTTTATAAACAAATGGACTGACGACCACGTGGATGAACGTGACGCCAATTTCAGGAACATCGTTCGATTCCAACACCCCTCTGACTTTTTCACAACTATTCCACAACACCCGGTGGGGGGTTTAATAAATAAATTAGTTCTTGATTCTGTAGATGGATATTTTTAAATAAAAAATATTCCTAATTTCTCGAGAAATAGCATTCCGTAACTGACATATCTTGAAATTAAAATGTGTGTGAATGCGGCCAGTAATGACGCACTGTCGAGTGTTGGGGGAACTTAGTTTATTGGATCGAGATTGCCTTCAAGCAACAATATGATCAATGTATATTTGAACAGTGCAATCCAAGGTAATCAAAGTCAAATTGTTTTCAGATTTCATGACGCGGATGTCTTTCCAGTATACATGTAATATTGACATGCTGCAGCGGGTATAAGGTTGTACACACCAATACATGATGAAGCTTTTCCACCACTGATTATATTGGAGAAACACGATCGCAACTATTTCGAGAAAAAAAAATCAACTCAAGGGCAATTTCAATACCTTGTTGTATATAACATAGAAATCATATTAGGATTACGTAATAGGCCATTGACATGTTCATATATTTCCATAGGTGATGATTAAAGCTTTTTAGAAAGTAGATGCGATCATGTTGAACATATTTTTTAGGCATTCACATGCATGCATCCACAATATATGACAAGCTTAAACCCACGATTAAATATGTGAGCCGATTAAACAGAAAAGCTCGACAGTTCCACCTTTAATAATTTCGATTTCCCCCCTTTTTATCAATTTAAATTGAGTACGCGCATGCGCAACCACTTTGCGACACAAAATTGATATTGGAAGAAAAGAGACCATTACAACACACACTTCTTGCCAATCAAAGAGGACGGAGAGAGATAGAAAAAAATAATGGGGGGCGGGCACTAACAGAAAAACGTGTATAAAAACATCTGTTGACAGCGAAACTATGGTTACAACTTCATGGACAGAAAAGATGATGTGCCTCAGGTGGTTTTTCCTGAAGATCACGTGACGCATAGTGTGATTGGTTACAGAAGAAACACCGGGAATAAAATGATAGAAGGAAAAGACACGAGTTCTCAACAAAAATGGAGACATGAGAAGATAGAAACTGAGATTATTGATTTTCTGCCGGAAATGCATCGACGTAATTCGAGTCTTTTAAAGTATCTTCCCCACCACGTTGAGTGCCACACGGTACTCCCCTACTCTTAAATATTACGCTCCAGTGTGATTTAGCGGAGAGGTACCCCCATATACCTGCCTGGTTGCTCTCGAACGGCAGAGAGGAGAAGAGACAGACGCAAACACGATTCGAGTACTGGCGGGGATAAAATGTGAAACAAAACGGAAATTGACTTCTTCCTAGAGCTCCGCCTGTAACTCTACAGCGTGTGGAAGAGTAGTGTGGATCTGGGTCTAATTTAAAGAATGGTCTCTATTTTGGGTTTGATATATAGGCGATGTTTAACCTCTGGAAACAATAAGAAATGAGGAAGACAAGGATGGGGAATTGAATTGGGTTTGGGAGCGGAATCGTGGCTTATTTACATCGGGTCAGCTAGTCATATAGACATTTGTTACGATTTCCACCAAGTCCACGTTTCTACTTGAATCACGTGTCAATCTCCTTTGAGTCACCTATCGTTATCTCATAGTACAATTGCTTTCCCTATCACTCTTTCCTATAATTAATATTGATTTCAATACTTGTTTCTACTACTACTACTACTACTACTACTACTACTACTACTACTACTACTACTACTTCTACTATACTGCTGCTTCTTTTACTACTACTAATACTACTACTACTACTACTACTTCTGCTACTACTACCACAACCACCGCCACCACAGCAACAACGACACCACCACCTCCATCAACATCATGATTACCTATACAGCTTAATCTACATGTATATTTCTATGAAGTTATCTAACGACAACCGTAATATAGTGCGATTTTCACGAGTAAATAATGTGCATCTCTCATTGGGGGTAAGTATCTATTAACGATAAAACAGTGTCATCAAAATAAGGCATATATATAATACAACAATTTTGTTGACAGTAACGACTCGATACAATCCTCGCCACATTTCTTTTCCACACAACAGAATAACACCCAAGAGTCAGCGGCAGTGGGAACGTGTTCATCTTTGAAGATCCTCGTTACGAGTACCCACTCTAACAGGTCACAACTTGACCCAAGCTCTCTTCATCTCCTCTCCATCATTCAATCCGTTCTGTCTTCCTGCTTCTCCTCCTAGTCTTTGCAACTCCTCCTCGCCGCGTGCAAATGAAGGTAGATTCTAGATACTGCATCAATAGCACAAAAGCCCCTTTGCAATAGCAAACTGCATTTCGTTTGCCATTTTAGTTTGTTCAAATGGGGTTGTGCATTATATAACGCGAATAAATTGACGGGGACTGAGCAGTGCTGACGATCTTTGAATTCACTCATCTGTCAGCCAACCACATCGAGTGAAAGATTAATCCGTTACCTTTTGCCGGACCAAAAAAAATATTTCACGTATTTTTTCTTATTTTTTCCAAAACAAACATTTCCTCAATGCGCTTTGAAATGTTCTCTCCACCGTTTGCTGTTGTTTATCTTATCTTGATATGAAACCACTCTGACTATCAAAACAATGTGATTTGCTGATTCTTGCTCTTTTACAGATAAAGTGAACTTTTGCATACATGATGTCGTTACAGCTTAGTTTTATCACTCAGATTTTGTTAGTATATAAATGTGGCTACCAATGACAATGACGCGTATCATCAGTTCATAATCATTATAATACCACACGATTTCCATGAGCTAGTAAATACTGAAACTTTGAAGATCGGGATTCTGGTATCAATACCGAGTAAAATGCAGAGCATCTCCTTAATTGAGATTTTAATTCATTATTAGAAAAAAAGTCCTTTTAACGGGCTTGTGTGATTGATGAATGAAAAATAAATAAAAAGACGAAACAATATTTCAAAATTTCAACTATGAATGTTTGTACTCACCAGACAATACAGAAATACTGCACCAATCAGAATTATTCTCAGTAAAACCGGACTTGCTGCTTTTACAACCTGAAAAAAAGCAAAAAACAAACGAAAACATACAGTTAGAAGGAACATGTCCACTGTGAAAATAGAAATTAGATTGAATGCAACTGATCCTGTGTAAACAGTCGAGTGTCCGAACGAAAATACAGTTTCGAGCTTGAAATATCATATTTCATATTTCGGACAAACTTGAAATAATATACCTAATGCTTTAACTAAAAATAGATGTATATTTGATCCTTTTGTTGCTATGATAACAATGGTGACTTTTACAAAGCATTTAGAAAGGCTTCATTGGTGAAAGCAGGCCTGTCACTTTAGATAATTTGTATCATACAATTTTAGCCCTTTCTATACGAACATGCATAACGTTACATTACAACATGTTTTCTGCATTTTGAAGAAAATAATGCGCGATTTCATGAAAATAGATCTTATTTTTGCGTCACAATCCTTTAATAATGTTGAGATAAGATGTATTTAAGAAAAAAAGGATATACCAGTATAAGTATCAATGTATAAACGAAATCTTATCGTAGGTCGGTTGAGCTTAACAATATTTAAAGGATTCATAAGATATTGATCTCAATATGAATTCTGTATGTACAAATGTGGAAATCATTAGCTTCTAAGAAACTGCCAAACAAAAGTAATTAATTGTATTATGCATATAATATACATATAAATATATTTATATATATATTTATATGTACAAAATGTAAAGAGGTGTCTTTTATTATTAATATCAATATAATAAAAAGAACGAGATATATTAACAAACATTGACGAATACGTGCATTTATGCTGGAAAGGTTTATATTGAGACAAAATCTATTGGCGTGTCAAGCAACACACTATGGCCAGAATAATTTCTGAAGGACACGCAAATTGATTTAAAAATTTATTTTATTTTAGTTCATGAATAACAACACACAAACAAAAATTACAGCACCAACCATTGTGCCATTAAAGTATCGAGCAAATAATGAATTACTTGAACGACATATCAATAGCATTGTTAGGTCAAAATGCTTTGAAATGTTTAATATAATGAGGTTGACCTAAAAGTAGTTATGTTTAATACCACTACTGTAATAATATCCTTAAATTACTTCACTTGGCTTTAAACACGAGCTTCATTATTTAAAGGGCAGTATGATGTCGGCAACGTACGACACACAACGTGACTCGATCAAAAATGGCGCACACGTCGCTTCGCCGATTACGTCACAGATCGATCGAACACCCCTCCCGACCATGCACGACCTTGCATACTAGGATTGAACGGGACCCGTCGATCGACGGTGCAGCGAAATACATAATTATGTGGGGATCATGTTCTGTAAAATGTACGAATCGATCGCGAGGATCATACGAACGGCGTCGAAGCCAAGGACGCGGTCGCGACGAACTATCTCGGCGAGGAGAAATTCAAGATGAGCGACCAACGGGTGAAGAGAGCATCACCTGGATGCCCCCGGAAGGAGGGAATGGATTAAGGTAGAGAGTGTTAGAGAGAGCTGGGAGGGGGGGGGGGAGGGGAGGGTAGATTAAGGTAGAGCGGGTTAGAGAGAGCTGGGAGAGGAGGGGAGGGGGTAGATGAGGAAGGAAAAACACAGAGTGGTATAGAGACGTAGGGATAGAATAAGAGAGAATGTGAGATAGGGAGTGTGGGAGAGAAAGGAAGACCACATGAGGGTAGGTTGTAAGATGAACAGAGAAGAAAGGTGGCAGAACAAGTTTAGGGGTTTGTATTAACAAAAAAGGAAAGCCATACTTGCAGAATGATAGTACGTCTAATCATAAACAAAGGAGAAGGGCTTAAATGGAGAGGAATGGAAATAAAGAGAGAGAAGGAGAGATAAAAAGTAAACAGATACAGTGAGTGAGTGGGTGAGTGGTGTCTGAGTGATAGGCAATGGGGAGAAATAGAAAGTCACAAAGAAAATGACATACGTATGGCAGAAATATATTTGAAGTAGGCAAAGTAGAATGATAAAAAGATAGATGTGTGGCTCCAATAGAGAGGAATACACATAAATACGTGAAGAAGAAAGTAAAATAGAAGTAAAATTGAAGCGAATAGAAATAACCAAAGTCTAAAACTGGAGAGTCATAAATAGGAAGATTCAAGAGGAGGAACGCAAGAGGGAAAATCGGGAAGAGCGGTTCCTCTCGACGGGTATAAATGGAAAGATATAGAGAAGGCAAAATATAATGCAGACAGATATAGAGACAGATAGACAGAAATCGAACAGAACTTTAATAAATTCACAAATGCATCGGGAAAAAAGCAGAAAGATAAGTGAAAGGAAGAACAAGGAGAATGGAGGAGCTGAAATGAAGAGAAATGCGGAAACAGGGACAGAAAAGAAAATAATTATACAGTAGGCCTAATCGAGCGAGACAGATACAAGGAAATAGACTTTATTATTGAGGGAAATATTAGCCCTCCAAGTTTGAAAACAAGATCAGTGGCCGGAGATGAATAAATATGAGGTTGAACAGGCGCTAGATAATGGTGGGTCTGGCGTTCATTGGAGACGTTTTCCGCGTCGCTTCTATTAAATATCACCATCCTGAAATTGCATTTGTAGGGCCCTTCAAAGGGCAAGAGGTGACGGCTTGAGTCACGGAAATGAGGACATACCGAACCAACTCAACCCCTGTACATAACATTGAAGATTCTTTTTATTCATCATACATGAATGTTGGAAATTAGAGGTGTTGATTGACTATTATAAATAGGGGGTGTGGGAGGGGGTGTGTGGGGTTTCGGGGAGGGGGACGGATGTCACACCAAACCTGTCGACAACAAAAAAATTCGCGGAGGAAAGGAAGAAGAATAATAATAAGGATGAAGAGATTTGCAGACAAGGACAAAAAGTAGTCCCAACATCTGTATTTGCCTACAGAAGTTCAAACAATTTTCCATCAGTAACCCCCCCCCCCCCCCCTCCGAAAAAAGGGAGACAAATCTTGATTTGTAAATTCTATATTTTGCTGAAAAAAAATCTTTGGAATGAGAGCACAACAACTCATTAGCAACACCCTCATTATGATCAAGGACAATGATATATTAATAAAAAGATAGAGAAGGGGCGAGGTTTGAAAAAATAAAAAGGAGTTTACAGTTCCGAAATTGATAAGGGGGGGGGGGGAGGAGGGGGGGGGGGCGGCGCCACCCGCTGCATTTAGAAGTATACCCAAATTATTATGTTTTTCATTTTTATCTTATTTATAATGCAATATATTAGTTACATCATGAACAGAAAACGTGATAAAAAGAAAAGACCGAGTAAGATATCTAAATAATAAAACTTATCTGAGAATCATAGGGACATAACAATTGAAACCAAACTAAACAATATGAAACATTTTTTTCTTCTCAATAGAATATCTTAAGAAATATTTATATTTTTACACATGTATGATTTTAAACAGTGTTTGATTGAAACAAAATGATATCTCTCATATTCAAATATTCAACTCCAACGGTAATAAGATCAGTATTATCAGTTTCATCACTATATGCACTGATTATGCGAGTCGTATTGTGTTGCGAAAGGAGTCGAATATTGCCAGTAAATTAAGGAGGTCTTTTTACTCGGGTAACAGATGGCTTGCAACCTTATCGAGGGCATCACGAAAGAGAATCCTTTCTTTCTCTGTGACAGTGACTATAACATTCCACTCAGCTCTCAAGACCGTAAATTATGCGAAGTTCATTCATGAAACGACCATGGAAAAATAAGCCGTCAGCGTCGAAAAAGAAACTCGAAGGCTCATCGTGGAGCGGAAGAAGTACAACACCTAGTCTTTGACTACAGATGTAATTATGCAGATTAGAGTCATACATTGATCATGGGAAAGTAAGCCGTCAGCTTGGAAGATAGACGCGAATGCCCATCGTTGAGCGGAAGAAACGGAACACCTAATCGTTCACCTGTTCCTCTGCAGTATTTTGACCGATGACTTAGCGGCACTTTTAGTCCCGATGTGTGACTTGCTAGCGACGGTAAATCCGACGATTATTCAACTTCCTGATCCCCCGTGCCCAGAGGGAGGCGATAGACTTACATCACCATTCTCCGGGTATAAACCCGGAAGGATCGAGTGACATTTCCTAGAGTGTTAACTCTGTAAGGTTGTATGACAAGTAGCCCCACAAGTCAGTGTAAGGTTGCAAATGGTCAGTATAATCGTATTTAGGACGCTTTTCGAAAATATACACAACCCGATGCCAATGACCCACTGGAATATGTAACAACGGCAGATAGATAGTGAGAGTGAGAGAGAGAGAGAGAGAGAGAGAGAGATGGTGATATGGTGACCATGATTTGAAAATCAGAGAAAGATTTCGTGAGCTACTCTTCTTTCCACAGATTTTCTTGACTCTAGCATATGGCTATAGGATTATAGCAACCGTTAACAACTTTGTTAAATCCATCCCCATTTGTATGGCAATTTAAAGGGCAATGGAAGAAGAACACACACAAACAAAAATGGGTGACGATCATTCTGATGTATCCTGCGAGGTAACAAAGTTATAATAAATCATTTAAAGCGATCCGGTTACTTTGTTTTAGATTCTTTAAAAAAATCCTTGATTTAGCTCATGCTGCAATGATAATTATAAACCTTTAGGTCAGTCAGGAACTCCATGACTTTTACAAGCCGATCGCCTGTCTGATTATCAAGATATTTATGATTGAAAATCGAAATCAAATTTTGCGTTTGCCAAACGGTTTTCGTATCACTACAGTCTATTGGGGAAAACGAGTATGGTAAAACCGGTCACTCAAAGGTTTTTACTTTTTTGGAGGCACTTCGTATCCCGTTACTCCCTAGATAACATAGAGATTTGTTTGTATACAGAGGGAATACAATGGATATTTTGCGATGAATTGTATTGTCTAAAATGTCTCACTTCCCCATGTCGACAATGTTGAATTTATTTTTTTAAGAGTATGCGACCATCAACGGAGCAATGCCAGAAACTGTCATGAATATGAACCAAAGCGGTAATATGATTGAAATTTTTTTTTCTTCTTCTAAATCCCACTTTGCTCGCTTTGTGTCAATTCTCGTGCAAATGACCTGGCAGTGACGTCACAATATCAAATCTAGATGGGACATCAATTTCAATTGCCACAATTTACTGGCGAAGACCCTGGTTAAAGATGCCGGTTCACCATAAATAATAGAATACTATTCAACGTGAAATAAAAGACACACATGTGCATATTGAGGGCAGCTTCATACTAAATAGTGGGGCACGTGATCAATTTTTATAAACCACAATATAAAAAAGATAATCCGAAAGGAAGGATGCCATATGAATCTAACGCCTATAGGGTTTCAAAGTAATTAATCATGTTAATCATTAAGCCCAATTAATCCTAGCAAGCCTGTTCTCAAATTGAGATGGTCAAGATTCCATTTCAGATTTAGTGCCACTCGAAGTAAGTAATCGATCTCAAATAGTAAACTTTAAAATGTGTTGCTTCCTCTTAATCACAATTTCGTAGGAGATTTTCGTTTAGTTTGATGCTTGTATGTTCCAATTTTTACACATTTCATTCGTTTCTCCAGATCTAACAGTTTCATCCTTATCATAAAATTTCCCACATGTGATTATCCATAAAACTAATAATATAAAAGTACCTTGAGGTAGTGTAATACATTTCATTTTGAAATGGTTAATATTACCTCTATTCTACTTTATTACCACGTGAATACTATCTAATTACTCAACTAACAACTTCCTTCCTACTAAATTGTACCTATTAGCTATGAGGAGAGAACCAAGATGACCTATACGAACACTGCCTGAGGGTTAGGATGATACACACACTGTTAACCAAGGTTTGTAAATATAGGGATGATCTTTCTCCTTCCCTAACAATCAACAGCTTTCAAAGTGCCTCAGGGATATCATCAAGTAAAACACAGGACAGCAGAGATTTTAGACGAGCTTTGACGACCATTTTGTCAGATGTATCGACTGTAAGTGACTGAACTAATGAGGAAATTGACCTGAGCCCCAAGGGTGTGAAACGAGAGAGTTTGGCCAAAGCATCAAAGCTAAGCCTTCTGCGAGACAGTGTGATTGCGAAAGAGGTGAGAAACAAGCCTTCGCCTTTTGTTGGACAATAGGATGACACGAATGGATATATATTTATTGAACAACCACTGTGGGATGTCATCTTCGAGAGGAAGGGAAGGGAAAGCGGAGGGGGACGGGGTAGACGGGGTAATCATACCTCTGACATGGACTTCATCATTCCGTTACTGCCCTACACACAGTTAGCAAGTGGGGGTAAAGAGGGTGAAAAACAAAGGGGTAGCCTTTCATGTTTGATCGAAAATAAGGTAACCTTTAATGTAATTTTGCTAAACAGCCACTGTGGAAAAACCTCCTTTGAGGGGGGGGGGGGGGGGGGGAGTTAGACAGGCCAACCATCATAGCTTGAATCATCATACCATTAATGACCATGCAGCACACGATCAGAGGACATTCCTCCATCAGTGTCGGAGTGTCCATGTTTGATGGTGGACAACAAAATGACATCAGTACGACATCAACTGTGGGATTCCTTCTATGGCGCCAAAGGGCAGACAGGCCAAACGTAATTGTGACATAAAATCATCATAAAATTACTCGTCTGCACACAGCTAAAAGAAATGAATTCTGCAAGCGTGATTTCGGATGAGGTACGAAAAGGTCTTCGAAGTTTGATAGACAGCGAAGTGTCTCCAACGACATGACACCAGTACAACATCGACCGTTGGATGTCTTTGATGAGGGGGAAGGGTTAGGGAAGCCAATCATTCTTCTGCCATTGAATCATTATGACCTTACCTACATCGGTCAAGACTCCCTCCTTGGGTAATAAGGTATTACGCATATTGCTTTCCTCTTCACGCGGGGACGTGGATGATGACTTGAGGGGGGCAATCCTCTCATAACCTATGATACAACGCCCACGCCTCCTCCCACTTATTACGTGTCTCATTCTGAGCGACTATACCCAAGTCACACAAACGAGCCCGATCGCATACCGATCAAACAATTACGTTGCCCCCAATGACCGAAGGTATGATCGATCTTGAGTCGGTTTGGCGGTGTGACTGAGGTATTAGAGTTCGAGAGAGGCAAGCTCCTTGTAACATGACCATTGGCGTCTTCGGTGAGATGACCGGACAATAAAATATAAACACTACTGTATTTGATAGGTTTTCCAAACAAACTGATCCTTACTTATTAAGTGGAAATAAAGGTCAGTTTGCAAACGCCACGGCTTAATGGACCACTACCTGGGGGCTTTTCTTTTCATACCGTTTCTTGTATCCACTGAAAATTAAAGGGAAGTGGCGAACTTGATGCTTAATTATTAAAAACGGGAATTCATCTGTTTCAACTCTCTTGAAGAATATGTCAAGAATTCTGCAGGTAGTGGGTCAGTTCTTGTTGTATCAATACAAAATATAAGGGAAGCTTGGAAGTTGTGATTACCTACAAAGTTAAGCTAAGTAGGTGTTGTTTTCATTATTGATGATAATCCTACAGCGTACTGACCGTTAGCCCCAAGAATTTTCTTGGGAAAAGGTGTTAATCTTCGCCGTACATGCAAAACAACCCTGACTTCATTTGCTGGCAAACAATATCTGTCGTCAGTAATCTAGGTCATTAAAGGACGTGACTGTAAGATTTAATTCTGTCCGGGAGAAATTGCACTTTTACGTCATTGTAAACTGGCCTAATCTGGAAAGCAACGCCTGCCCGAAATACCATTTCTTTTCATCGATTCTTTGTAAATCATAAGTTGAGAACGTATCACCAGTAAACTTAAATAAATAAATAAAATATCAATAAGTGTCAGCTCGGGGAGTGGCAAGTGGAAATGGTTCAGGCAGTGGATTAATCCAATTAATTTAAGCTCCGAAAATTAAATATTGATTTCCTGTGTTATATTTTACAAGATGGCACAGAACGCTTTTATAATGTTTTTTGTATTAATCATGTCACAACTCTGTATTATATAATATCCCATTATATTCTTTGACTATCAATTGAAATACCACTTGAAGAAAAAAAATGGTAACTAAAAAGTGTCGTTGTTACTAATTAAATGATATTGTAACCTAGACGCCAACCATTTAGATAGCATGAAGATCAACTCTCTGATTCCCCCAATTCAAAGTACAAATGTAGTCACTTAGTTTCAAAATTGTTATATTTTTTTCCAGTGTTATGAATTTTTAAAGCACAGTCTTTTTAATCCCATTAAATTAAATTGTCATCTTAGTACTATTTTATATTTTCTCTCCTTTTCCCTATCAAATCGAATCGAAGCACTACGCACATTAACATTAACAAGATATCTAGACCTGAGCTCAAACTTTCATATGTATTATGCTTATGTATCACTTGTTTTTATAAATCTTTACTCAGCTAAATTCAAGTAAACGATCGGAAGGATTTTGTCTCAAACCCAAAGATACTTCGGATATTTCATTATGTTCCGACCATACGCCATGCCTGCATGTAGAAAGTTTTTAACATGATTGTTACTTCTATTATGTTCGCAAATAGCTATGACCCCTCTTGTAAATTCGTACCCATCTCGACAAGGTCCTTCACACGTTCCCCTATCTTGATGTCAGACAAATTACCACCTCGTCTTTACGCGGATGGGACCAGTTGTATTGACACCAGACGCTCCGAATAGGAAAGTCCAATCGAGTGCCTGGAGTCATCTGATTCTTAGCAATCTAAATCTATACTTGTGCTAAATGTTTGTCCAATGTATCTGCTTGTAGGAAAACAAGTTATGAAGTTATACGTGTAAGGCTTGGAAAGCGATGGCAAACTACTTTATCAGTTATAATAAGACACTAGAAATTTGAGGCATATATTTGGATTACGAAAGAAATTAAAGTGACACCGATTTAGAATAAGGGTGAGAAATAGTTTCATCTGTTTGTTTAATCTTTTGTTGATATAGAGTTGGTGATTTCTAAGCGGAATCTTTCGGACTTTATCCACATCAACACTACCAAGAAAAATATCATGATTTTGCTGCAATTCATGTACCTTACATTGCCTCTCGCATGTTTGGTTCCGATAGCATTTGACAGTACTTTAGCAGAATACGTCATCCTCTCTTGAAAATTCATTCTCCATCACAGACTGCGAGTATCCGTCCTTCACCAGTTTCCCCTCGCTTGCTGTCTGATAAATTGCCACCTCATCTCTGCTTGGACGGGACCAGTCTAATTGATACTCAGACGATTCGAATACAAGGAGCGTTCCAGATCGGAAAGACCAATCGAGTGTCCCGGGTCGTCTGGTTCGGTTTCAGGAAGTGAGAGAGATATTCCGAAATTGTTCAAGTACCTCCTCGAATGAGCCGCCACTTACACCTGAACTATGACGTCGTAGATGCAAGCTCATGCATGTGCGCTTGCCTCAATGTGCCCCAGTGCGATGGTGATGACCACGACCACGATGATGACCACTATAACGATCATGATTAATATATTCCAAATTCCTCAAGTACATGGTCAGTTGACCTGTTGGATGAACTTTACGTGAACTCTGACATTAATGGATACAAACCTACGTGCGTGCCTCTGCTTGGAGGAAGGCGATTGCAATGATGACCAAGAAAAACGATGACGACGATGTTCATAACCAGGCTGACATGGTTTTATTTACCTGGAATAGCCTTATCAGTGTTAAAAATGCTCTACCTGAGGGCCCTATAAATATTATTGCAAGTCTGGCGATAATTATGTGGTCTTTAAAGGGGAGAAACTGGACATTCTGGTTTGTGTCTCTACAATTTGATGCGACGCTTATTAAGAACAACAAATTTTGGAATTTTATGCAACTATCGGTTAAGTTTTGTACAATTATTAATGATCCTTCAATTAAAAATTTAACAATAAATTACCCAGTGGAGCTAAAGTAGTATAATTAAATCTTCACCCAGTATTTTCAAGATGTAAAATCAAGCATAAAAAAGGAGCATCGCCTTGAAACACGACTTTTAGTTTTCACTTTAAAGTGCCAATGAATCTCTCTAAAATATATTATAAATAAAACTTGTACTAATATTGCATAGGTGAATACATAAAATGTACAATTGTATCAATTCATTACAATCTCAGGTCCGAATTCCTTCTCAAAAATTGGAAAGTCTTGAGCTCTTACCAAAGAGCTGGTGAAGGAGAGGTATAGGCGGGTTGGGTTTCCATATCCTTTGATTAAAATAAGAGCAAAAGAAACGAGCCCGAGACAAGGCGGAAAGAGCCGAAGATGGCCCGGAAATGATAATTGATTGGGAGAAGCTCTCCTTACTTTCACATGCATATTATTCAACCACAGTTGTATCGCTAATGGAAAGCAGAGAGCGGGGATACAACGAGCACAAATATTTCTCCAGGCATGCCTCCACCCCTTTTCTTTTCCTCTGCCATATTTGACGTCTAAAAACAAATGCCCGTAATTGTGCGCTTTTAACAATTACTGCAAATGAACTCGCCTTGGGCTTAATGAAATGCTTTCCTCTGACAAACCGTATATTGGACTTCACCTAAGCAACAAGGAGACATAGACTAGATATTGTGAGGGTAGCGGGAAAGGGCTGCTGATTAAGGAGAAGTAAACACAAAAAGGAAGAAAAGTCAATTTTGAACATTGCACAAGCTCCCGGCCAATTGACTTTTACGTACCCTGCTTTCAACCCTTTTAGATATTATATGTCAATGTAGGAAAAACAATTGTTAGGCGAAAGAGAGGCATGGAATGGGAACTGTAACACGTGGAAGGAGTAATTCACATTGACAAACTAAGGGAATATAAACATCTTGTGGGCTTTGCATTGCACGAGATAGATATGTTTGGTAGTTGTTTTGAATGGATCCATCTTTCTCATGGGGTAGAGAGGCTCTTGAAAGTTTATTTACTTAACGAGAAAATTGGAATCATGAGAGCAAACGAAGAATGTAAATAACCTCAGAGAAGCAAACTTCTAAGAGCACATGCAGGCTTTACATAGAGACGGGTAGAAAAGAGTAGCATTTACACTGCTGCATGAGTTTTCATGTAAGGATTGATTCGGAAGATATTCAAGAGAGAATGGGAGAAATAAGAGAGCAAAAGAAGGGGGGGTGGGAAGGAGAGAAGAGAGAGGGCGACAAGGGGAGATAGGAATGGATAGAGAGACAGCGGGTAGGTAGGGAAGGAGGGTGCATGAAATACGAAATACCATAATCCGAAGGTCAGAGTTTAATATAGCTACCCTAAACGACGTCAATCATTCTGATCACATTATTCGCTTGTCTCAGGTAGATGTGAACTTAGTACATACTCAATCCATCCTATCTCTAAATGCATGTCAACCAGTGAAGGACTGGAAGACTAACAGGATGATAGGGGTTTCCTATTCCTATAGCGCGATCGTGGGTTTGACCCCTGGTGTTTATACGTGGTGTCAGTAATTGACGTAAGACTCCGTCAGCGACTGTGGTCTTTGGCGCACTATATGAACGTGAATGAAGTGAATGGAGGCAAATGGAGAGTACAACCAATGATTAGATGACGAATGCACTGATTGCCTGGAAGGGCACGTTTCGTGTGCATCGAATATAATCAACAGAACTATAGAGCTAACAGAGTCCCGAAGGGCAGGAGTGCTCACCTTGACGTCTCTGAACTGAAAGGTGAAGATGAAGAGGGGTATCATGGCCACGATGGTCAGGCACTGGATGACCAAGAACACGATCCGCAGCGCCCAGTTGAAGGTGAATATACAGGACCGGTCATCTGTACACTCCGAACAGCCTTCACCGCATCGCTTGCAGATCAGCTGGTCGTAGATGTTCTCTCGTCCTGCTATCTTCAGGTCATGCTGTTCTTCCAGGATGGTGCCGTTGTAGTAGTTCTCCCCGTTGTTCGGTTGAGGGAAGTAGAAGCCCTTCTTGCATACGCACTGGTAGGACCCGCGACGGAAACCCAGGTTCTCAATGAAGACACACTGTTGGAGACAATGCAAATAACTAACATGGTTAATGTGTTATTAATGATACTATGATGATGATGATAACAGCTACAACATTAAAAAAAAAAAAAAAAAAAACATCCCAAACACCAACACCAGCAACATTACTACTACTACTACTACTCCTACTGCTGCTACTACTACTACTACTACTACTACTACTACTACTACTACTACTACTACTACTTCTACTACTACTACTACTACTGCTACTAATACTACTACTACTACTACTAATACTACTACTACTACTACTAGTACTACTACTACTACTACTACTACTACTTTTACTACTATTACTACTCCTACTAATACTAGTAATGGAAGAAGAAGAAGAAGAAGGAGAACAATAAGAAGAAGAAGAAGGAGACGAAGAAGAAGAAAAAAGGAATTAAAACAAAATATTTATGATAATATTATTAATTATTATTATTATAATGTATTTGGCGTCACTTGTACCTGGGAGGGGAAAGGCAGACCTTTACAAATATAATCACCGTAACCTTCTGGTTTCTATTCATATTAGTATGGGAAGATATATGTCTCTAATCTGAGAACAAGACACATTAAACATGTGAGATTAAGGATATACAGTTCGTGGAAACTGAACAACCGTAAAGTACACGGTAATTGAGGAAGATAATCTTGATAAGTCGTTTTTATTGCAAAGCGACATCGAACCACAGTGCATTTAATCACCTGCTTTGTGGCTATGCACCAGGCAGAACAACGTGTTAGCGTAAATGTTTACATATAAAGCTCAGCTCATGTTGGTAATAAATCTCATAAAATATAGTAAGGAAAATATATAACGCATCAAAGGCAATTTTGTCCAAACCGTTCCTAGAAATATAGCATTAAACGGCTGCAATTGCATAGACATCAAAAGGAAACAGGATGAACAAGAATGAGAAGAAGAAGAAGATAAAAGGAGAAAAAGAAGGGAAAAAATAAAGCATATCCTAGACACTTCCTCTTTTGCAGGCATGGTTTGGGTGAAATATCTTTAAAGGGGAATTCCACCCTAACATTAAGTCTGTTTTAATACAAGCAGAACAATGAGAGGAATAGGTCAGTCAAAGTTTAAGCAATATTCCGATGAAAAATAAGAAAGTTATTATTTTTAAAGATGCGATCAATCAAACACATATTGGCATCTCTGTGACGTAACTTCAGAGGTTCCCTCCCATTTGCTCTGTACTATTTTTTTTTTAATCGTAAATTCTTCCCCCTCAAGAAAACGTTCAATCACACAATAGACCCAAAATTCTATTATTGCAAATACATTTGTATACAACCCCTATACAAAAAACGAGTATTTTCAGTTAATAATAACTACAAATATAAAGTTTATGACATTTTCTGTACAGAGTAAATTGAAGAGAACCTCGCAAGATAAATGTACGTCACAGTGTCGACAAATTGGGTTTCTCTGATGACAGTTTTTAACATTCACAACTTTTCTCCTTTTAATCAGATATTGCTAAACCTTTCACTAATTTGTTTCTCTTGTTTTTTCTGCTTTAAATAATACCAGCTAATTATTCGGGTGGATTTTTCCTTTAATGCGGTGGACAGAATAATTGACATCGTTTTTAAAGTTGTTTTGCATCAAAGTTGGTGATTGTAGCTTAGATAAACATGAATTTCATCCTTTTGCACTTTTGAATTCTCAAGAGCTGAGCAGCGATTCAGATAGAATGACGGATCTACAATATGATGTCCCAAGAGATTAACACTATGGTAGATCATATTTATCAGATAGCAAGCAGTGAACCTGTTAGTCCCATCTTGAATTACAGCTGTCTTATTATCGTTACATTTAATTCATCAAGTGCTTTTATAATCCGTTGTTCCTGATATTGTGTTGTCAACATATCATACGACTCCTTGTTTTTCTCTTTAATAGTAAAAAGAGTATTCAAATGCCACGTATCATGGTATCACGGTGTTTTTACTAACATTGATACATAATCAATGATTGAATTTTAAACGTAAAAATATAACAAAGTAGTTAAAATACAATGAAAAAACGCGTAACATATGAAATTGGAACAGAAGAAAAAGAATACAAGGGAAAGGAAAAAACAGTTGCGCGAGAAAAAGAAAAATGATAATAATAAGAAGAAGGACGATAAATGATATTCAGTAATGGAAGTATATGTCACTTTCTGTCGAAGTGTAAAATATTTGACATCTTCTTGTTTATCGTGCAGTAATTGTTACGCGGCAGCTTTAAAATAAAAAGTACTAAGAGTTATTTTTCAACCGTTTGTCGCCCCCTTTTGGATGTAGAAATGCATCCTCTGCCTTGATGTTGCATTCGAGCAGCAGAGCACAAGATATGTTGTACTCATGACAGGTGTGTTCATATGACTCTTTAAACTCTTTTGTTTTGTAGTTATGAATTGTCATGCTGGTCGATTGTTGTATAATGTCATCTCTCGGTTTCTGTATTTTGACGATGCACTGTTCAATCTCGCTTGATTTGCCTCATCATTTTTTTTTCTTTGAGATGAGAGTACAGGCATAATGGATGATGATCAGCATCAAGTGCGTAACATAGACCAATGGTTGGAGGGGCACAAGTGTGACGGAGGGGGCGTGGTGGCGCACCCGTCTTGCTAAGATGATGACATGTATGAGAATGAGGCAATCAAGAGAGGGGAGAATGATGGAGGAGATCGTTTAGTTTTTCAAGTTATTTCCCCCTCCCCCTCTCTCTCTCTCTTTCATTCTCGCTACCGCTCTGCTATTCCCCCTCTTTATTTTTTTCACCATTAGATTGGGAGGGGACACCTCATCCCTCCTCATATCTACATCACTGATGATCACTTCAAGTTGTTGCCCTGTATTGCCAAGAACTTCAAGAACACAAGAGGTATCATTAATGTTCACTTACCCTACATAAGGGGGCAAAATGAGGCCACATGTCTTCATGTTCTAGATATCAATAGCTCCCAGAGGAACGCAATATTTTTACTTCCCGTTCCTATTCCTTCTTATTGTAAACAAATATGATCAGACACAGTATCATATTACGTTGGTGTGGCGAGACTCCGCACGTTTTGTTGGTTTAGTTTTATAGACATTAACCAGCACTTCATATTTACATAAAGCTTGTGACGAAATTCTGTTCTCCAACATTCCTGCGTTTTCTTTGTTTTAGTTTAAACAGCGAGTATCGTTCAGTGGTGAATATTTACGCCAAAATCTATTCGCATTAACAAAAAACAGAGGAAAAGGGAAAAGCTATTCTATGCTGCATTATTTTGTTGCATTCCATATCGATATTAGCCTGAACAAATGTAGTCTTTTTCATTTAAACATGCCCGGCGAGGAAATGTGTAGGCACTTCATCCAGCAAATGAATATACCCTTTTTCTGAAAACGTTGAAATGTTTCGAACAATAATAAATCACGAGGGCATCAATAATTGGCCAAGAAAAACCACATTCCCTTGGTATTCGAGAACTGCTAGAAAGAACATGAATGAGGCTGATAATTTGTTACAACGCAGAGAAAGAGAGAGAGAGAGGGAAAGGAAGATTGGGAGAGAGTGAGAGAGATACAGTGAGAGAGAGAGAGGGAGAGAGAGGAGAAGAAAAAGGGCCAGAGACATACTACTGTTTTCTTTTCTACAGAAATCGATTACTCCAATCACCTAGTTCTACTTTAATAAGCCAAAATCAAATTTTCAACGGTCGCATGCACGCACTCTATATGTACACAGGCCGTTAGTTATTCTAGCTTTGCTCAGGGCAATAGGAGTGAATCATTCCCGTTAGAATACAAATACCATACATATAAAAAGAAAAGGAAATGGATGCAAACACCAATAGTTACTTTCTCTACATTCAACCAAAAATCATGCACCTGTCGATAATATTGGCGTCAATTACTTAAACAAATCAATTCAATAATTTTGTTAAGAGAAAACGTACGAGGTAAATGGACCTGAATTATGATTTATCGATTTCTCAAGGGCGGCTAGAGTATGTTAATGATTCACAGTATTAATTGTTCACGTATATGAAACACGATTTTGATTTTTTCTTTGTATGGATTTTGACGGGTGCTGTAAAGTAGAATGATAATGTGTACTTATATATCATTAACAAGATCGCAAAGACTTTCGAAAAATCAACCTGAGGAAATTTCTAAATCCCTATCACCTTAATATGCGAACATTGCCATGACGTAATCAAGACATGATTTCTACGAGATGTAGTTAACAACTGAATTATTCATAACCCTTGTAAAGTTAATTTTGTTTGTGTGTTCTTCATTACTCAATAAGGAAAGGCGGACTGGTTGAATTAGGGCCTTTCTTGAATATTTTTAGATGTAAGCTTTAATAATATGTCACATTCTCCATACATATTAATCGGGACAAATCAATTTGTCATATATTTAAAACACTACAAAACTTGGTATGGGTATGATTAATTTAATCGTTAACTTTTTACAGTTGGGCGTTGACATTACCCTTGACTTAATTTCCCGAATGTTTTTGCGACCGTGTTCATTGCGATTTTCACCACATACGCGAATGTCATCTCGTGTGGTTTTGGTAACTGTTTTTACTCTTTTGTTCTCTCACTCTCTATCTGATGTGCCGTCGGCTTTTAAGAAGCCTAGCATCCGATCAGATGCGACAGCATGATTGAATCAAATTTACCGCATAACTCATCCCGCCAAGGTGGAGCGTAATCAAACCATATAAAACCGCATCTCACCATCGCTCACATCACCATCACGAATCTACCGCCCCCAAATCAATCGTTGTATATATTCCCTTTATTTACTGCCATTCC
>JAVYIG010016958.1:0-28595 GCA_035222895.1 Strongylocentrotus droebachiensis
GTACATATACTTTTATTGATTATATCAATGAAGGATAATTCACTCCTTTATTAAGATACTATAGAGCAGAGGGAAGCATGTAGGCCTACTTAGTTCCCGCCCTTACGTCTCCAAACACGACATGTGCACTATACAAGCTCTTAAATAATATTAGTAAATAAATAGGTATATTCGTTTGAAACCTTTGATCTTGCTAGTGTTATATTTTACTCTGATTGTACATGATAGTATGTTTTAGTATGTTTTTTTGTTTTTGTTCTGTTCTTTTGTTTTGTTCTTTTGTTCTTGTTGTGTTTTAGGGGTAGGCTTTTTATAAGGGATCCCTCTTTTCTGCCTATCCCAAATGCTCTTATAAATTGCCATTGTTATTTGTTATCACTATCTTGTTTTCTTATCATTCTATTCTGTATTTGTATTTTTTAAATGTTGTTATGAAGAGTGTTGAATTAACTTTGAATTGAATTGAATATGACATTTTAGCCGAAAGATATGCTATAATATTGAAATAAGTTGCAGTCTTGTTTAAACACACTTGCAACATGTAAGTAGCTGTTTAGTACCCAGTTTGTCTGAAATTCAGTTTGTTGATTTTTTTTTCATTTTGTAAATGTAATATATTCATGGATCCAAAAAGTATTTTAGATAAAACGAATAGTATAACAAATTAATAGGGCAAGGCCTCATTATCTATCAAGAAAGTATTTACATTGATATGTTCATGAAATGTTCGTGATATGTTCGTGATATGTTCGTGACATGTTCTTTGCAGAAAATACCCAGTATTTGTAAGATTCAACGCTGTTGATGTTATTAATATTATTATGTGACATAATGTTAATCTTTGATATGTTGTTTGATAGAAAATATACTTCGTTATACCGAGTATTTGTATGATTTAATTTGTTGATTTTTCATTTGGATATATGACATGTTGATATATATGTATTTATTCAGCATATTTCCTAAAACAATGAATAGGTTGCATAGTCTCCTAAACTAGTTTGGTAGAAGAGATGCTAAATAATGAAAGAAGTTATACATTTGTATCATCCCACACACTCAAAACCTGTACATAGCTGCATGTATCCAACAAGTATGATTATGATTAATGTGATAATCAAGTAGGTTGAACAATTATCATTTTATTTGCATTACGAGTATGCTCATGATATTTACATAGCTACATAATACCCAATATTTGTATGGTTCAACACTGTTGACGTCATAATGTTGCTATGGGAAATATCAATGTTTTGATATGTAGCTCGATTAAAAAGATAGTATAATGATATTATACATGTAAGCTGCATAGTTTGTCATAGCTCACAATCACCCCATGTAGATTATAGGGAGATTATACTGATTTTAAATAGTTGATTTGTTCAATTGCTTTAATACATGTATATATCAAATATGTGTTGGAACAAATAATATAACA
This sequence comes from Strongylocentrotus droebachiensis, assembly GCA_035222895.1. Lineage (NCBI taxonomy): Eukaryota > Metazoa > Echinodermata > Echinoidea > Camarodonta > Strongylocentrotidae > Strongylocentrotus > Strongylocentrotus droebachiensis. The sequence goes on from JAVYIG010016958.1 coordinate 1,439, forward strand.
ATGCTGCAAGGTCATGAGGATGATGATGATGATGATGACTGACAATGTATTGTATAGCTAGGGTATGTTATCAACATGCATCAAGAAATTATCCACACACAAGTATGCTCATGTAATGTACATATCAGCATAATTCACAGTGTTTGTATGATTTAACTTAGTTGATTGTTAATTATTATATGAGATATATTGATCTTTGTTGTGTAGGTTGATGGAAGAGATGCTAAATAATCAAATAGGTTGTAGTTGTTTTTTTGGTGTGAGGAACATGAATACAAATAAAAATGCTATACCAATGATATAAGTAACACAGATATGTTATCTATCAGGAGACCACGGCCATTGATAGAGCAGGTAGCTGTAGTTACAAATATTTTAAGAGAAGGTGGTGAATAATTGACAAACAGGAGAGAGAGAGAGAGAGAGAGAGAAAAGAAGAGAGAGAGGAAGAGACAGAGAGAGAGGGGATGAGAGAGAGGGATATGGGCGAGAGAAAGATAGAGAGGGGCGAGAAGGAGATACAGGAGAGGGAGAGAGAGAGAGAGGAAGAGACAGAGAGAGAGGGGAGAGAGAGGGAGAGAGAGATATATGGAAAGAGAGAGAGAGAGAGAGAGATAGGGGCGAGAGAAAGAGAGAGATAGGGAGAGATATATATATATTTACACATAGGAACATAAACAAATGAGTAACATTTTACTACATTTTATTTTGTATTTCATATATCCCATCTAAAAATACAAGATCCTTTCAATAAAAGGAAAACAATTTCAATTCCCTTCTTTCACATAATCAGGAGTTAACAAAAGTAGTAGATACAGTAGAATATTGTTACATGAAAACAAACTCATTATAATAAAGTCAATTTGCAGGCCCCACATAATGTTTTTTCTGTTTCAATCCCGTTATCAACGTGATTTATAAAAATTAATGATTAAATAAATATGTGTTACGAGTATATGTTATCAATACGTGTTCATGTCAATATATATCTTTAAAAAGGCATCTTGATAAGTACCTGCAGGAATGCAAATGTTACATGCACGGCTGTAATAACATATCACATTGAATATCAAAAGAAAATAATCAGGTAATAGGACTTACATGTACATTCCAAACAGGAACATCCCTGTGGACTAAAAGCGCAAACAACAGACAGCTCAACATATCAGACCAACCATGTTAGTACAGTAGAACCTCTTTATAACGAGGTCGTAGGGGCCATGGGAATAACCTTCTTATATGAGGGTGAAACAAAAATATATATAAAGAGCTGGGACCAGCAAAATCAACTGGTTATAACAGATACCTCACTACTGTATATCAGAGAATTATAATGAGATTCCACTGTACATGCATCATGAAAGTGAAACACTCAATAAAGTTGTCAGAGAGCTCGCCAGACAAACGAGTTGGTTCCATGGGCTGTCGGGCCATTGGGCTCTTGTAAAATTATATATCGCATTGAATACTAGACACATCAAAACTGTATATATAAACAGGTAGTAGGACACATATTGGTTTATTAAACGGGAACATTGCAGTAGAACAACAGCCTAAAAGATTGCCATTGGCAACCCACGAAACTGGCAACATCGTTACAAGGAACCCTCAGAAAAAGTGTCAGAAGGCTCGAAAAACAAAGATGTTTGTTTTGTGAGCTGTCAGTCTTATTAGCTGTAGCCAACTAAAGATTTTAAAAAACGGTTGCTCTCACCTCCAAATATAATACAATAAACTAATTACAGTCAAACCTGTCTATAAAGACCACCCAAGTGAGACAAGAACAGTGGTCTTTATAGGCAGGTGGTCTTAATGTACATGTTCCTTTAGTACATGTTTCAATGAGAAACCATTTTCAAGGGAAACAAATGTGTTTTTTGTAGACAGATGGTCTTTCTATACAGGTGGTTGCTAAAGCAGGTTTGACTGTATATTGTACGTTGATATAATTATGATGATATCTAATACACAAATATAATGAAAAATGAACAGAATAAACCTGTTTAAAGAGCCTTATATCATGAATTTCATCACGTCACACATATATTCCATTTTCACTATCGTTAAAACACCTTCCCAATGTGATTTTGTATTTTGCTCACGATAAAAAGTCATTGAAGTGTTGTTAGAGCTTTCTTTGTTTTGTTAAAGGAGAAAATCATTCCATTATTCACTTTGTAGGTGTACTTCGCAAATAAAATAAAACAGCTTTTAACCTTAGAAATAAACTACCTGTTTATGTTCTTTTCGTTGTCGTGCTGACTATACAACTTTTGATTAATATCGATACTAAGCAATTTCACATAAATCAGGGGTGATAGTGAGCACTAAAAGAAATATAGGTTTTTTGTTTTCCCCTCAACCATGCCCCCCTTGAGTAAAAAAAAAAAAAGAGGATTCGCGGGGGAAAATGGCATTTAACAACATTCCCCCCTTTCGAGAAAGAAAATTGGGACAAAATTGGACAAAATTGGGAAAATTGGGAAAAGAATAGGGCAAAATAGGGAAGAATAAGGAAAATAAGAAGGGAATCGGGAAAATCAGGATAAAATAGGGAAGAAAAAAAAATGGTTAAAAAATTGTTTAAAAAAAAAAAATCTCAATTTTTTTTTTTTTTAAATCGGGAAGAAAAGAAAAAATCAGGAAAAAATTGGGGAAAATAAGAAAAATCGGGAAACCGATTTAAATCGGGTTTTTATCAGGCCTGATAAATGCAAGAGTTTGAAGCATAGATTAAAATATACAAGTTAACACAAACAAAAATGAGTTAATTTTCGATAATGACTTACTGGAGGTTTTTACCCCTTTTCAGTGGTCAGGGGAGTGTTTCACAAAGACTAAGATCAACTTAAGTTGGAATTGAACTATGGCAGGCTATTCATGCCTCTAGTTCCTCTAACCATTCCTGGCATTGGTTTCTCAAGTGATGTACAAATCGTGGTCACAAATCAACATTTTTAAAATTTCATTATTGCAGGAAAAAGTATATCTAACGATCATAATTTCTAATGGTTTTTCCATCTGATTCTACATCTGGTTCAGGACTTTTTAAGGGCATAAATTACATACCGTAGTATAAGTCTCAGTCTGAAATATAACTTAAGTTTAAAATGTAAATAAATGTTTTTCTTTACAATGAACTTTCAAAAATGTAAATTCTGTAGATTTATGACGTCCCTTGAGAGACCAATGGTGTCAGAAACCAGTGGCCTGAATGACCTGCCATAGTCTTTGTGTAACACCCCACAGGTAACATAAGATGTAGACAATTCCTCAGTATCAAAACATTTACATATAGATTTAAAAAAATGTGAGGATCAACAGCTTAAAAATCTCTGAAGATACTGCGAACAAGTGCACTTACTCATTCCAAAAGGACCAATCGAGCAAGAGAAAATGCAAAGATCAGTTGAGCAAAGATCAGTTGAGCTTCAGGATATATGTAATAATGATCTACATGTCTGTGTTTGTGGCAATGAAGAGCTATTAAACAGTTCACTGTTATGATAATAGGGACTTTTAGATTCGCACGAAGACAATGGGGATTGCTACGGTCGACGTCCTTTTAATGCACTGCCTTGAATGGACGTCACACGTTATAGTCCACGCAAATCTAAAAGTCCCTAATCTAAGGTTTGAGACAGCGTGTCAAAGTCCTGAACAACAAGTCAAGTCAAGTGAAGTCATACTATTTGGTTTCAGCTTCTTTGTCTTCAGTTCAGGATCTGTGATAATCCAGTGCTTAGTTGAGTATGTGATTGCTTCACCATCCAAACATGTATTCCAATGTTTTACTGACGACATTGCTAGACTTCTGAGGGGTCCTACTCTCTTGTACAACCTGAAAATAAAATAGAAATAAATGAACAATTGTTGGTCTACTAAGACAGCAACATGACACATTGACAAAGTTTAAATGGATATTACTTTTTGTCAACAGTTTTTCACAAAGCATTTTGAATTAAATTGAATAGAATTGGTTTATTTATCTAAAAAAACATGACATGCAGCTCAAGGCTGATATTGTCTGTGTTAAAAAGTAAGCAGATATTTACATTATAATAATAATAATAATAATAATAATGAACATTTGTATAGCGCCTTTTCTACAAGTAGATACAAAGCGCTTAATTAACATATACAATGAACAATTAACAAAATAGAAAGATGCTTAACAACAGACATGTATGTAACAATATAGGAATAAACAAAATAAAGGGTAAGACAGGTAATAGAAGAGCAAGAACAAGTGCTGGTAAGCGGGCATTAGTTAAACAAGTGTGTTTTGAGGTGTTTTTTGAAAGTCATTAGAGAATCAGCAGTTTGTACAAAATTGGGGAGATTGTTCCATGATTTTGGAGCAGTGGCTATGAATGCCCGCTTACCAGCATTGGTTCGACACCTTGGGGTATCTAAAACTGTACGAGTGTTGGATCTTAAGGTTGTAACTGGAGTGCCTAACATGAACGAGATCAGTAAGACAAACATCAATATACAAAAGCAACATAACAAAATAACAATGGTAACTTCAATACCAATATTATACAGATTCAGAAAAATGTATTGCAGATGTGGATACATAGTTATCAAAATAATTAAGGGAATGTCTTTAAATATTCAATAATAAATTCAAACTGAGCATATTCATGGATATAAGGGTTATTGCCAAAAAATATCACTTTAAAGTAGGACTATCTTGGGTTATGGGGCATATATTACATTTATGTCACATGATTCGGTATACGTGTGATAATTAAGATGAAAATCTAGACATTTTTTGTTTTCATAGCCATGAATGCTGAATCATTCCAAAATGATATCACTGGAGTTGTTGAAATTGTTTAACCAACTTCAAAATTTGTATAACTTTCTTTGAAACTTTGAATATTTTTCAATAGACAAAATCTTGGTGATCTATTTCTGCTACTCCTTTCCCTGTCCTTGTGCAATGTGTGGTTTGTATTGTAGCTTTGCCATTCGGTGGAGTTCTGGCCCTGATTCCTGGAATGCACTACCCCCTGAAATAAAATTGATGAATACAATGCTATCTTTTAAAAGATTTTAAAAGAGCCAATGTGTAAATTTGCAATGTTTTGTTTGTTATACATTTGTAAAGTAAAAAAGAGGAAGAAAAACAAACAGAAATAAATAAATAAATTCAATCAAATCAAATCAAATGTTCTTACCTCATGAGGGTTACTAGCCGCCTTGTATGCAGCAGTGAGTGGTCTGATAGGGGTCCTCCTAAGAGCCTCTGGTTCAGCATTCTGTGATACCAATCTCTTAGCAGGGGTGATGGGTGTGTCCATGATACCGGTGGTGTTCACCCCATAGGAGTCTGATGTACCCCCACTCATTACCCCCTGAAATTAAAAACAGCAATGATTAAGTTCAGGTTTATGTAACAATGAGAGAAAGTTCACTATTTAAAAAGCTGGTATTGACGATCATATCTTAGTGAGCGTGGGGAAGGGAGGGGGATTTCCTGGTATTTTTAGTGTGAAAAGTAGTGTCATACATGTACATTTGCAATCCATTTCCATTTATTAAACTAAATCCTATATCAGGCTCTTGACAGGGGTAAAGGGTGTGTCCATGCTACCGGTGGTGTTCACCCCTTAGGAGTCTGATGTACCCCCACTCATTACCCCCTGAAAATAAACACAATGAATGACAAAGATTGTTACGATGTAAGGCTGCATATTCAATGTTCTGAAAAGGTGTTAACAATCATATCTTAGTGAGGGTGGGAAGGGAGGGGGATTTCCTGTTTTTTTTTAGTGAAAAAAGTAGTGTCATACATTTGCAATCAATTTCCATTTATTAAATTAAATCCTATATCAGGCTCTTAACAGGGGTAACTAAAGGGTGTGTCTATGGTACCGGTGGTGTTCCTCCCAGTGGCGGATCCAAGGGGGGGGGGGGGCTGGGGCTGGCCCTCCCCTTGGGAAAATATACAGTTAAAAACATGTTAATTTTTTTTTTTTTTTTTTTTAGATGGGCCCACTCCACTAGCGCTTAAGGGGGGGGGGGGGGTGCAATTTTATGAGGGCCAAACAAAATAAAGTGCTCACTCCCCCTCCCCCCCCCCCCCCTCCCCCCCCCCACCCCCCCCCCCCCCCCCCCCTGCTTATTCACAGGCTGGCTGTTTCGCCGCTAAGCATTTTCTCACGATTTGGGTCCCCTCTTTGGCCCCCGCCCCTGGTTCCTCTCTGATGTAGGTGAGATAAATGGTTACCTGGGGGGTGTTCCGTAAAGCTGTTTGTAAAGTTACGCATGACTTTACAAATGACTTCAACATGAAAAGCCAAATTGGATGCTCAATAATTTTTAACTGCATCAACTAAAAGTTGAACTGTGCAGATGTAAATTAACATTCTTATTATAACAAACATATTTTTTGCAATTAATGCAAAGCATATTTTTTGCCATAATTTAATTGAGGTTATTGGAAATATAGTCAAGAAAAACTTTGGGCATCCTATCTGGCACTTCATATTCAAGTCGTTAGTGAAGTCATGCGTAACTTTATGAACAGCTTTATGAAATGCCCCCGGATTACTATTATCATACAATCCATGACATACCTTATCTATACAGGGGGTGACACCGACCATGACGTTTCCTCCAAAGACCTTGCCGTTTTTACTCAATGCTTTCCTGGCCTGTATATGAGAGCTGTACTGTATATGCATCCAGTTACCTGAGCTAGCAACCTACAAGGCATAAAGAAACAACAAATGATTTCATGATACCAGAGGGAAATATGAATAGAGTTAATCTCAAGGGTATAGACCAGTTTTGGAAACGCCCCCCCCCCCCCCTAAAAAACTGAAATGGAACCTCTTATTACCAATCACGTGAAAGAATACGTTTTGACTAATACGTGAATCGTGATGATACAAATTTTGCCGGAAAACCGCCTACTAATTGATATATTTGGTTAATTATTATATCGATCCGGCCTGGAAAGATATCGCGAAAGCAGTTCAACATTGAACATTTGGGCATATATTTCTGCTTTTTGCGAATTTAGGCAATATTCAAACAATATTGAATGGATATTTTGCACCCAAAACCCTTGAACCGCAATTTTACCATTTCTGGTCTACAGGGCGTATCATAATAAAGGATATTGAAGTTTAATGACGATTTATATGAAAACTACTGATTTCATAATCAAGCATTTTATGTCTGTTGTAAAGGACAGAATGTCCTCTTTTTAATGACACCCCGATCATACTACTACTGTCACAGTTGACTGAATAACAAAGCATTGCTGTCCACCATGTGAAAGGTGCACTGTGACAAGTTAGCATTCACAGATAAATTATAAAGATTAGTGCTTGTGTCAGCCCAGACATATTGAAATGCTGAACAATGAGTGGATTATGTGTCTAAGAAGGAAATGTTATCAAACTTGGCACAGTGCACCTTTCACATGGTGGACAGCAATGCTTTGTTATTCAGTCAACTGTGACAGTAGTAGTATGATCGGGGTGTCATTAAAAGAGGACATTCTGTCCTTTACAACAGACATAAAATGCTTGATTATGAAATCAGTAGTTTTCATATAAATCGTCATTAAACTTCAATATCCTTTATTATGATACGCCCTGTATACCTTTGACAGCATAAGTCCTATGTACAAGAGCTGTACTGAACATGCATCCAGTTTTCTGAACTAACCACTGACAAAAAAACACACCAAGAGGCAGTGAACAAAAAAATCAGAGAGAAAAATAAGTGGATTTAATTCTGTGCATGTGTTTCTTTGTATTGAGCCAGAGAGTGTATAATCAGTGTTACAATACAGGCTGAAGATATAGAATAAAACTCCACGACATGTCCCATTTTTTTAAGGTGCTATAACCTTTTATTATGAAACTATTTTAATATGTCACACCCTTGTATTATTGCAATAAAACAAATATCACTTTTCTCTATGTGACTTTGAGAAAATTCAATTCAATATCATTGTGTGACGTCGGCATATATTATCCATCACGTTCACAGTACACTCTACGTAGTACGAATACCTATAACATCGAACGAAACGAGTTGGACTGGTTCATTTTATATACAGGGAAAGTCCAATTATCTTACTTACAATTGTTAGCTCAAGTCATCAAATGCTTCCTATTTTATTGTAATTTTGCATGTGAAATAGATTTGGATGTGATATTTTGTATTAATCATTTATATGTTCATTTCATACGCAGAACTAATTTACATCTTTTACCTTTTCTTACATGTTTTAATAATGAACAAATCACAAACGAAATCAACTGGGAGATGGCCATTTTGATTGGTCAATAATTCCAAAGTCATGAATAATTCATGCAGAGCAGTAACGTCAGAGTCCAAAAGGCCTCGCGGCTAAAGCCACTCAATCGCGCGCTCTAGTCTCATCTTAGTCCCTGATTGGGGCAGGAAATAGCCAGATTCATGAGGCCTCGTCAAAAGGCTATACCAAACCCTAACCTAATCTCAAATCTAACTTTAATGAAATAAAACCCAGAGCAACTGTCGAAGTAGCAAATGTCGTGTCATCTCTGAACTCACCACATGTGAAACTATATTGCCGTACTGTGAGAACTGCTGAAGAATGTATGACGTTGCTGCTGACTGGAAACTGAGAGGGTAAAAGAGACAACAAAGACAAGTTATAGTAAATTCAATACACCAACAGCATGGTGGCCTGTACTTCAACAGGAGAAGAAGAAGAATACATGCACATACATGTTCATGTGAGCTCATAAAGCTTGTATACAAAAATCACTGCTTCAGTCCCACTCTGCTTTATTCCCCAAGAGTCTTGGTACTTTGTATTTGGTTGGGTAATCCCTTTGGCAGCTCACTCAGGAAGCTATACTGGGTGAAAAGAGTAGCTGCAAGGAGTGCCATGAAGTGCAGAAATGGTGTGTGGACTAGTACTTGTCAATTTACAGTAAAATATTGTAAGTCCAGTGCAAGTAAAAACCAAGCTAGTAAACTTATACTATGTGAGAGCCTACATGGGGCTGCATTATTCTGATGGAGGGTAGAGCAGCCTCCTTGAAGAGGGTTGTTCCTTTTGCATTGACTGCTCAATGCTGCTAACATTGTCATATGGACAATGATAGATACACATGGAGGCAAATGGACACACAATTGCATGGCAAATCTTTCATTTAGATCCTACGGTGGGATTCTCGAAAGCGGACTAAGACCCCTGTTACACATACGTCTGAAAGTGGACTGAGGCCGGCCCCGGAGTCGGCTCGACGTATGTGTAACACCAACTTTTTTCGAAAAGCCGGACTGAGGCCAGGTGGACTCAGTCCACCTCTGGATGTGGTTTGAGGCCGGCCTCAGTCCCGCAATCGGTAGGGTAACACCAAAGTGGACTTGGGGCCGGCTTATAAGCGGAAGTGACGTAACCTGTCATCATTATCAACATAAAACATCGGGCGCGCTTGCCACCTTCTCTTATGTTATTCTTTGTTTTTATCATTCTATAACTCTCTCTTTCTGTCTTTCCTTATGTTATTCTTTGTTTTTATCATTCTATCGCTCCCTCTTTCTGTCTTTCCTTATGTTATTCTTTGTTTTTATCATTCTATCGCTTTCTCTTTCTGTCTTTCCTTATGTTATTCTTTGTTTTTATCATTCTATCGCTTTCTCTTTCTGTCTTTCCTTATGTTATTCTTTGTTTCTTCCTTCTATAGCCTTCTCTTTCTGTCTTTCCTTATATGTTATTCTTTGTTTCTTCCTTCTGTCATCTTCTCTTATGTTATTCTTTGTTTTTATCACACTTTCTCTTTCTGTCTTTTCTTATGTTATTCTTTGTTTTTATCATTCTATCGCTTTCTCTTTCTGTCTTTCCTTATGTTATTCTTTGTTTTTATCATTCTATCACTTTCTCTTTCTGTCTTTCCTTAAGTATAATGCTTTGTTTCTTCCTTCTTTCATCTTCTATTATGTTATTCTTTGTTTTATAATTCTATCCCTTTCTCTCTGTCTGTCCTTATGTTATTCTTTGTTTCTTCTTTCCGTTACCTTTTCTTATGTTATTCTTTGTTTTTATGATTCTTTCCCTTTCTCTTTCTGTCTTTCCTTATGTTATTCTTTGTTTCTTCCTTCTATTACCTTTTCTTATGTTATTCTTTGTTTTTATAATTCTTTCCCGTTCTCTTTCTGTCTTTCCTTATGTTATTCTTTGTTTCTTCCTTCTATTACCTTTTATTATGTTATTCTTTGTTTTTATAATTCTATCCCTTTCTCTTTCTGTCTTTTCTCATGTTATTCTTTGTTTTTATCATTCTATCACTTTCTCTTTCTGTCTTTCCTTAAGTAATTCTTTGTTTCTTCCTTCTTTCATCTTCTCTTATGTTATTCTTTGTTTTTATCATTCTATCACTTTCTCTTTCTGTCTTTTTGGAGTCCGCCCCAACGTCAGCTCGTGAAAAGGCGACGTGAGGCCGGCCTATGTGTAGACGCAAAATTGCGGGCCCGAGATCATGTGTAACAGGGGTTCGATGATCTCGAGGCGGCTTCAAATTGCAGGCGTGAGGCCGCCTCTGGGGCCCGCTTTAAAAGCCGACGCATGTGTAACAGGGGTCTAACTTTAGTCCATGGTTTAATCCACCGACTAAGTATAGAATGCCATATGAATATATTTTTGAATAATTTGATATGTCCCTAAATAACCATGAAAACATAATTATATCATAGTTATATTGTTGTTTATTAATTATGTTATTATATTTTGTTTTAATTTAGTGAGAGATTAAATAATTAAAAAACATTCATATGGACACTTGGCATTCCATACTTAGTCGGTAGATTAAGCCATGGACTAAAGTTAGTCCGCTTTCGAGAATACCACCCTACAATCACCCCTCCCTAGAAGAGAGAACACCCTGTTCTGCTTTACCTCTCCCTAGAAGAGAGAACATCCTGTTCTGCTTCACCACTCCCTAGAAGAGAGAACATCCTGTTCTGCTTTACCACTCCCTAGAAAAGAGAACACCCTGTTCTACTTCACCCCTCCCTAGAAGAGAGAACATCCTGTTCTGCTTCACCCCTCACTAGAAGAGAGAACACCCAATACAGCTTCACCCCTCCCTAGAAGAGAGAACACCCTGTTCTGCTCTACCCTCCCTAGAAGAGAGAACCTCCTGTTCTGATTGACCCAACCCCAGAAGAGAGAACACCCGGTTCTGCTTCAGACCTCCCCAGAAGGGAAAACATCCTGTTCTGCTTTACCCCTCCCTTGAAGAGAGAACATCCTGTTCTGCTTTACCCCTGACTAGAAGTGAGAACATCCTGTTCTGCTCTACCCCCTCGCTAGAAGAGAGAACACCCTGCTCTGCTTCACCCCTCCCAAGCAGAGAGAACATCTTGTTCATCTATTCCCCTTCCTTTGGAGAGAGAACATCCCGTTCTGCTTCACCCCTCCCTAGAAGAGAGAACATCCTGTTCTGCTTCATCTCTCCCTAGAAGAAAGAACACCCGGTTCTGCTTCACCCCTCCCTAGAAGAGAAAACATCCTGTTCTGATTCACCCAACCCAAGAAGAGAGAACACCCGGTTCTGCTTCAACCCTCCCCAGAAGAGAGAACATCCTGTTCTGCTTCACCCCTCCCTTGAAGAGAGAACATCCTGTTCTGCTTTACCCCTACCTAGAAGAGAGAACATCCTGTCCTGCTTCACTCCTTCATAGAAGAGAGAACACCATGTTCTGCTTCACCCCTCCACAGAAGAGAGAACACCCTGTTCTAGTTCACCCCTCCCTAGAAGAGAGAACATCCCCCCTCCCCAGAAGAGAGAACACCCGGTTCTGCTTCACCCCTCACTAGAAGAGAGAACACCCAGTTCTGCTTCACCCCTCCCTAGAAGAGAGAACATCCTGTTCTGCTTCACCCATCACTAGAAGAGAGAACATCCTGTTCTGCTTTACCCCTCCCTAGAAGAGAGAACACCCTGTTCATCTAATCCACTCCCTAGAAGAGAGAACACCCTGTTCTGCCGCACCCCTCCCTAGAAGAGAGAACACCCTGTTCTGCTGCACCCCTCCCTAGAAGAGAGAACATCCTGTTCTGCTTTACCCCTCCCCAGAAGAGAAAACATCCTGTTTTGCTTCACCCTCCCTAGATGAGAGAATATTCTGTTCCTGTATACCCCTTCCTAAAAGAGAGAACACCCTGTTCAGATTCACCCCTCCCTAGAAGAGAGAACACCCTGTTCTGCTTTACCCCTCCCTAGAAGAGAGAACACCCTGCTCTGCTTCACCCCTCCCAAGAAGAGAGAAGACCCGGTTCTGCTTCACCCCTCCCTAGAAAAGAGAACATCCCGTTCTGCTTCACCCCTCCCTAGAAGAGAGAACCCATCGTTCTACTTCACCCCTCCCTTGAAGAGAGAACATTCTGTTCTGCTTCACCCCTCCCTAGAAAAGAGAACACCCAGTTCTGCTTCACCCATCCCTAGAAGAGAGAACATCCTGTTCTGCTTCACCCCTCACTAGAAGAGAGAACACCCTGTTCAGCTTCACCCCTCCCTAGAAGAGAGAACACCCTGTTCTGCTCTAACCCTCCCTAGAAGAGAGAACACCCCGCTTTGCTTCACCCCTCCCAAGCAGAGAGAACATCTTGTTCATCCTTTGGAGAGAGAACATCCCGTTCTGATTCACCCAATAAACAAAATCACATGAAAATCACGTCAATATCAAGGTATCGACTTGAGGAGAGTTACGTTCTTCAAACACCTGACATTTACGTAAATGTGTTAATACGTTTATTGCACTAGGTAACTTAAAACACACGTACACTAAATCACGCAATTGTCACTGCAATATCACCATTATAATAACGTGATTATCCCTACCTTGGAGACCATGGTTTGTAAACCTAATACTCCCGTGTTTGTTTGGTTATGAAATTACATCTTCATAAACAAAATTATCGCGTCACAGAAACATGTGAAGCGTTAGTGATAGTTTTAGTCGAAATATCTGCGTGAAATTCACGTGAATATTACGAGGCTGAATTGAGATGAATCATGTTCTTCATTCACATGAAATTTACGTCGAAGAGGAAGTATGTTACTGTAACCCGCGTTCAACCCAATATTTACGCAAATGTTACACAATAAATGAACCAAAATAATGACGTTCTCATCCCGTTTCTGAACATCGTGTCTTGGATCTTCCATAATTACGTCCAGGCGCGCCGGAAGCAGTTTGGGATAAGAGGGGGTTGGGGGGGTGCAAACATCCCAGAAGAGAAAACTAGTTGCAACTGGTTCAGTTGATGAACCATTTAATGCCAACTGGTAACCCTGGAAATTGAAATGGGCTAAATGATCCAGTTGATCCAGGCCAGTTATAATTCAACTGGTCTAGCTGAGCCATTAGAACCATTTGGTAAAACTTCCAACCAGTTGAACAGCAACAATACTTCAATACTGGTACGTCTGCATTTCCAATGTAAAGGCATTGGTAATAAGTAGACTTACATAATTGAATTAATCGAAAAGAAATCGTATACTTGTACTTTATTGAAATTATTTTAGTTCATAGTTAATGTTTCCCTTATTCATGTTTAACTAAATGTAATTTATACGAAGTAGCGAAATGTCCTAATAACTGGTAATTTATATTTGTAGTATTTTCGAAATGAATTGCATATAACTAAATCATCAGTAATTAAAGGTACTATGTCCCTTTTGCAGCCAACCTCAAATGCTGTAGAACTTTGCAGGAATTATGAATATGTCATGTATGTCCTATCTGTGAAATTTAAACGTTAGCAGTGTCCTCATATTCAAATTATGCAAGGAAACCCGTTTACTTGCTAGACTTCACTGTCAGACACTATATTGAGTGACTGACTGGCTTTTTTTCTTCTTTGGTAATAATATACATGAAAAGAGTTGTAAAGGGTACATGAGCATTTGTCTACATCAATAACCCACTTCTTGTGATGGCCAAGATTAAACTGATTGAATCTTTGCGCAGCATAAAACGTATGACCATTCGGTACAATTATTGTCTGAAAATCAAGACTATTAATTTTGGGCTCTATAGCCCTAAAGTCGATTTGACAACTAATAGTCGTTATTTTCCCACTTGAAGACATTTTCAAGCCCCACCTTTTTTAGGGAAGTTCTAAATTAGTATTATCTTTCAAATGCAGTTGGAATTTAACTTTTTCATTTTTTTGGCCTGCAAATGGGACATAGTACCTTTAAGAAATATGCTGTAAATTCAGATAAATTGTTTAAAAAACATAGACCTGCACGCACCCCATATTCAATATGCAAATTAATTGGTGTCAGCTGGTTCAACTCGAAATACGCCAACACTCAGTCATCAACTGGTGCAACTGGAAATATGCACACTCCAGTTATCAACTGGTGCAATGAAAATATGCCAACAGTCAGTTATCAACTGGTGAACATAGAAATATGCCAACAGTCACGGAATTATCACCACGGAACTTAAATGGTAACTGTAAAACCATCAAGACACCCAAGAATAACTCATGTTCACACCTGGAAAACACGGAATACCCAGCTTATATTGATAATCCGTTTGAGTCACGAGATCATCACGGCGGAACTGCTGGCAACGTTGACTACCATTTAAATAGGTGTTTTAAGACACCTAATCATGACTAATTTTTCACACCTAAAAGTCACGTATGCCCAGCTTAGATTAATAATCCGTTTGAGTCACGAGATCATCACCGCGGAACTTATGGCGTCTTTGACTACCATTTAAATAGGTGTTTTAAGACACCTAATAATGACTAATTTTTCACACCTAAAAGTCACGTATGCCTAGCTTAGATTAATATTCCGTTTGAGTCACGAGATCATCACCGCGGAACTGCTGGCAACTTTGACTACCATTTAAATAGGTGTTTTAAGACACCTAATAATTACTAATTTTTCACACCTACCGGTAAATATCACGGATTCACAGCTTAGATTAGTAATCAGTTTTAACTACATTCATCACCAAGAAAGTTATGGTAACTTTGAAACCATTTAAAAAGGTGTTTTAAGACACCTAATACTTACTAATTTTTCACACCTTAAAGTCACGTATGCCCATCTTAGATTAATAATCCGTTTGAGTCACGAGATCATCACCGCGGAACTTATGGCAACTTTGACTACCATTTAAAAAGGTGTTTTAAAACACTTAATAATTACTAATTTTCACACCTAAATATCATGGATTCACAGCTTAGATTAGTAATCAGTTTTAACTACGTGATCATCACCAAGAAAGTTATGGTAACTTTGAAACCATTTAAAAAGGTGTTTTAAGATACCAAATAATTACTAATTTTTCACACCTAAAAGTCACGTATTCACAGCTTAGATTAGTAATCAGCTTGAGCCACGTGATCATAACCAAGAAATTTATGGTAACTTTGAAACCATTTAAAGATGTGTGTAAGACACCTCAGAATTACTAATTTAATATAACCAGAGATTCACGGACAGAACAATAAGACGATTAGCCGGTGTAAGTAACGTGATTATTACCATCAACCTTGGATAACCTGTGAAACCAATCGATAAAGGTGCTTACAAGACCAAATAATTACGTATTTATCGCCACCATCGGTTAACGGACAAAAAACTCGTTGCTTTGTGAAGTGGTTATTTGGTCATAAACACTTGATTTACAGAGGTAAGTGGAATCACGTTACTCCAGTCGCGTGATAAACTGGTGGTTTTTAGGTTAGATGAAAACGTGAACAGGAGTACCTTTTTTGTTTAAATGAAGGCACGTGTCGATAACGTTTAAATCTAGTTCAAAAGGCACTATACTTTAAAATCACTTAAAATACACTCACAAAAGAGGTTACTTTTTAGTGTTCTGTTTATTGGGCACCCCTCTCTAGAAGAGAGAACACCCAATTCTGCTTCACCCCTCCCTAGAAGAGAGAACAGCCTGTTCTGATTCATCCAACCCCAGAAGAGAGAACACCCGGTTCTGCTTCACCCCTCCCCAGAAGAGAGAACATCCTGTTCTGCTTCACCCCTCCCTTGAAGAGAGAACATCCTGTTCTGCTTTACCCCTACCTAGAAGAGAGAACATCCTGTTCTGCTTCACCCCTTCCTAGAAGAGAGAACACCCTGTTCTGCTTCACCCCTCCCTAGAAGAGAAAACACCCTGTTCTGCTTCACCCCTCCACAGAAGAGAGAACACCCTGTTCTAGTTCACCCCTCCCTAGAAGAGAGAACATCCTGTTCTGCTTCACCCCTCCCCAGAAGAGAGAACACCCTGTTCTGCTTCACCCCTCCCTAGAAGAGAGAACACCCAGTTCTGCTTCACCCCTCCCTGGAAGAGAGAACATCCTGTTCTGCTTCACCCCTCCCCAGAAGAGAGAACACCCTGTTCTGCTTCACCCCTCCCTAGAAGAGAGAACACAATGTTCTGCTTCACCCCTCCACAGAAGAGAGAACACCCTGTTCTAGTTCACCCCTCCCTAGAAGAGAGAACATCCCATTCTGCTTCACCCCTCCCCAGAAGAGAGAACACCCGGTTCTGCTTCACCCCTCACTAGAAGAGAGAACACCCAGTTCTGCTTCACCCCTCCCTAGAAGAGAGAACATCCTGTTCTGCTTCACCCATCACTAGAAGAGAGAACATCCTGTTCTGCTTTACCCCTCCCTAGAAGAGAGAACACCCTGTTCTACTTCACCCCTCCCTAGAAGAGAGAACACCCTGTTCATCTAATCCCCTCCCTAGAAGAGAGAACACCCTGTTCTGCCGCACCCCTCCCTAGAAGAGAGAACACCCTGTTCTGCTGCACCCCTCCCTAGAAGAGAGAACATCCTGTTCTGCTGTACCCCTCCCCAGAAGAGAAAACATCATGTTTTGCTTCATCCTCCCTAAATGAGAGAATATTCTGTTCCTCTATACCCCTTCCTAAAGTAGAGAACACCCTGCTCTGCTTCACCCCTCCCAAGAAGAGAGAAGACCCGGTTCTGCTTCACCCCTCCCTAGAAAAGAGAACATCCTGTTCACCTTCACCCCTCCCTAGAAGAGAGAACCCCCTGTTATACTTCACCCCTCCCTTAAAGAGAGAACATCCTGTTCTGCTTCACCCCTCACTAGAAGAGAGAACACCCTGTTCAGCTTCACCCCTCACTAGAATAGAGAACATCCTGTTCTGCTTTACCCCTCCCCAGAAGAGAAAACAACCTGTTTTGCTTCACCCTCCCTAGATGAGAGAATATTCTGTTCCTCTATACCCCTTCCTAAAAGAGAGAACACCCTGTTCAGATTCACCCCTCCCTAGAAGAGAGAACACCCTGTTCTGCTTTACCCCTCCCTATAAGAGAGAACACACTGCTCTGCTTCACCCCTCCCAAGAAGAGAGAAGACCCGGTTCTGCTTCACCTCTCCCTAGAAAAGAGAACATCCTGTTCTGCTTCACCCCTCCCTAGAAGAGAGAACCCCCTGTTCTACTTCACCCCTCCCTTAAAGAGAGAACATTCTGTTCTGCTTCACCCCTCCCTAGAAAAGAGAACACCCGGTTTTGCTTCACCCATCCCTAGAAGAGAAAACATCCTGTTCTGCTTCGCCCCTCACTAGAAGAGAGAACACCCTGTTCAGCTTCACCCCTCCCTAGAAGAGAGAACACCCTGTTCTGCTCTAACCCTCCCTAGAAGAGAGAACATCCTGCTTTGCTTCACCCCTCCCAAGCAGAGAGAACATCTTGTTCATCTATTCCCCTTCCTTTGGAGAGAGAACATCCCGTACTGCTTCACCCCTCTCTAGAAGAGAGAACACCCAATTCTGCTTTACCCCTCCCTAGAAGAGAGAACAGCCTGTTCTGATTCACCCAACCCCAGAAGAGAGAACACCCAGTTCTGCTTCACCCCTCCCCAGAAGAGAGAACATCCTGTTCTGCTTCACCCCTGCCTTGAAGAGAGAACATCCTGTTCTGCTTTACCCCTACCTAGAAGAGAGAACATCCTGTTCTGCTTCACCCCTTCCTAGAAAAGAGAACACCCTGTTCTGCGTCACCCCTCCCTAGAAGAGAAAACACCCTGTTCTGCTTCACCCCTCCACAGAAGAGAGAACACCTGTTCTAGTTCACCCCTCCCTAGAAGAGAGAACATCCTGTTCTGCTTCACCCCTCCCCAGAAGAGAGAACACCCAGTTCTGCTTCACCCCTCACTAGAAGAGAGAACACCCAGTTCTGCTTCACCCCTCCCTAGAAGAGAGAACACAATGTTCTGCTTCACCCCTCCACAGAAGAGAGAACACCCTGTTCTAGTTCACCCCTCTCTAGAAGAGAGAACATCCCATTCTGCTTCACCCCTCCCCAGAAGAGAGAACACCCGGTTCTGCTTCATCCCTCACTAGAAGAGAGAACACCCAGTTCTGCTTCACCCCTCCCTAGAAGAGAGAACATCCTGTTCTGCTTCACCCATCACTAGAAGAGAGAACATCCTGTTCTGCTTTACCCCTCCCTAGAAGAGAGAACACCCTGTTCTACTTCACCCCTCCCTAGAAGAGAGAACACCCTGTTCATCTAATCCCCTCCCTAGAAGAGAGAACACCCTGTTCTGCCGCACCCCTCCCTAGAAGAGAGAACACCCTGTTCTGCTTCACCCATCACTAGAAGAGAGAACATCCTGTTCTGCTTTACCCCTCCCTAGAAGAGAGAACACCCTGTTCTACTTCACCCCTCCCTAGAAGAGAGAACACCCTGTTCATCTAATCCCCTCCCTAGAAGAGAGAACACCCTGTTCTGCCGCACCCCTTCCTAAAAGAGAGAACACCCTGTTCAGATTCACCCCTCCCTAGAAGAGAGAACACCCTGTTCTGCTTTACCCCTCCCTAGAAGAGAGAACACCCTGCTCTGCTTCACCCCTCCCAAGAAGAGAGAAGACCCGGTTCTGCTTCACCCCTCCCTAGAAAAGAGAACATCCTGTTCTGCTTCACCCCTCCCTAGAAGAAAGAACCCCCTGTTCTACTTCACCCCTCCCTTGAAGAGAGAATATCCTGTTCTGCTTCACCCCTCACTAGAAGAGAGAACACCCTGTTCAGCTTCACCCCTCCCTAGAAGAGAGAACACCCTGTTCTGCTCTAACCCTCCCTAGAAGAGAGAACACCCTGCTTTGCTTCACCCCTCCCAAGCAGAGAGAACATCTTGTTCATCTATTCCCCTTCGTTTGGAGAGAGAACATCCCGTTCTGCTTCACCCCTCTCTAGAAGAGAGAACACCCAATTCTGCTTCACCCCTCCCTAGAAGAGAGAACAGCCTGTTCTGATTCACCCAACCCCAGAAGAGAGAACACCCGGTTCTGCTTCACCCTCCCCAGAAGAGAGAACATCCTGTTCTGCTTCACCCCTCCCTTGAAGAGAGAACATCCTGTTCTGCTTTAGAAGAGAGAACATCCTGTTCTGCTTCACCCCTTCCTAGAAGAGAGAACACCCTGTTCTGCTTCACCCCTCCCTAGAAGAGAGAACACCCTGTTCTGCTTCACCCCTCCACAGAAGAGAGAACACCCTGTTCTAGTTCACCCCTCCCTAGAAGAGAGAACATCCTGTTCTGCTTCACCCCTCCCCAGAAGAGAGAACACCCGGTTCTGCTTCACCCCTCACTAGAAGAGAGAACACCCAGTTCTGCTTCACCCCTCCCTAGAAGAGAGAACACCCTGTTCTGCTTCACCCATCCACAGAAGAGAGAACACACTGTTCTAGTTCACCCCTCCCTAGAAGAGAGAACATCCTGTTGTGCTTCACCCCTCCCCAGAAGAGAGAACACCATGTTCTGCTCTAACCCTCCCTAGAAGAGAGAACACCCTGCTTTGCTTAACCCCTCCCAAGCAGAGAGAACATCTTGTTCATCTATTCCCCTTCCTTTGGAGAGAGAACATCCCGTTCTGCTTCACCCCTCCCTAGAAGAGAGAACAGCCTGTTCTGATTCACCCAACCCCAGAGGAGAGAACACCCGGTTCTGCTTCACCCCTCCCCAGAAGAGAGAACATCCTGTTCTGCTTCACCCCTCCCTAGAAGAGAGAACACCCTGTTCTGCTTCACCCCCCCCCCCCCCCCCCCGGAAGAGAGAACACCCGGTTCTGCTTCATCCCTCACTAGAAGAGAGAACACCAAGTTCTGCCTCACCCCTTCCTAGAAGAGAAAACATCCTGTTCTGATTCACCCTACCCCAGAAGAGAGAACACCCGGTTCTGCTTCACCCCTCCATAGAAGAGAGAACACCCTGTTTTGCTTCACCCGTCCCTAGAAGAGAGAACATCCTGTTCTGCTTCACCACTCCCTAGAAGAGAGAACACCCTGTTCTGCTTCACCCATCACTAGAAGAGAGAACATCCTGTTCTGCTTTACCCCTCCCTAGAAGAGAGAACACCCTGTTCTACTTCTCCCCTCCCTAGAAGAGAGAACACCCTGTTCATCTAATCCCCTCCCTAGAAGAGAGAACACCCTGTTCTGCCGCACCCCTTCCTAAAAGAGAGAACACCCTGTTCAGATTCACCCCTCCCTAGAAGAGAGAACACCCTGTTCTGCTTTACCCCTCCCTAGAAGAGAGAACACCCTGCTCTGCTTCACCCCTCCCAAGAAGAGAGAAGACCCGGTTCTGCTTCACCCCTCCCTAGAAAAGAGAACATCCTGTTCTGCTTCACCCCTCCCTAGAAGAGAGAACCCCCTGTTCTACTTCACCCCTCCCTTGAAGAGAGAATATCCTGTTCTGCTTCACCCCTCACTAGAAGAGAGAACACCCTGTTCAGCTTCACCCCTCCCTAGAAGATTGAACACCCTGTTCTGCTCTAACCCTCCCTAGAAGAGAGAACACCCTGCTTTGCTTCACCCCTCCCAAGCAGAGAGAACATCTTGTTCATCTATTCCCCTTCGTTTGGAGAGAGAACATCCCGTTCTGCTTCACCCCTCTCTAGAAGAGAGAACACCCAATTCTGCTTCACCCCTCCCTAGAAGAGAGAACAGCCTGTTCTGATTCACCCAACCCCAGAAGAGAGAACACCCGGTTCTGCTTCACCCTCCCCAGAAGAGAGAACATCCTGTTCTGCTTCACCCTTCCCTTGAAGAGAGAACATCCTGTTCTGCTTTAGAAGAGAGAACATCCTGTTCTGCTTCACCCCTTCCTAGAAGAGAGAACACCCTGTTCTGCTTCACCCCTCCCTAGAAGAGAGAACACCCTGTTCTGCTTCACCCCTCCACAGAAGAGAGAACACCCTGTTCTAGTTCACCCCTCCCTAGAAGAGAGAACATCCTGTTCTGCTTCACCCCTCCCCAGAAGAGAGAACACCCGGTTCTGCTTCACCCCTCACTAGAAGAGAGAACACCCAGTTCTGCTTCACCCCTCCCTAGAAGAGAGAACACCCTGTTCTGCTTCACCCATCCACAGAAGAGAGAACACACTGTTCTAGTTCACCCCTCCCTAGAAGAGAGAACATCCTGTTGTGCTTCACCCCTCCCCAGAAGAGAGAACACCATGTTCTGCTCTAACCCTCCCTAGAAGAGAGAACACCCTGCTTTGCTTAACCCCTCCCAAGCAGAGAGAACATCTTGTTCATCTATTCCCCTTCCTTTGGAGAGAGAACATCCGTTCTGCTTCACCCCTCCCTAGAAGAGAGAACAGCCTGTTCTGATTCACCCAACCCCAGAGGAGAGAACACCCGGTTCTGCTTCACCCCTCCCCAGAAGAGAGAACATCCTGTTCTGCTTCACCCCTCCCTAAAAGAGAGAACACCCTGTTCTGCTTCACCCCCCCCCCCCCCCCCCCCCCGGAAGAGAGAACACCCGGTTCTGCTTCATCCCTCACTAGAAGAGAGAACACCAAGTTCTGCCTCACCCCTTCCTAGAAGAGAAAACATCCTGTTCTGATTCACCCTACCCCAGAATAGAGAACACCCGGTTCTGCTTCACCCCTCCATAGAAGAGAGAACACCCTGTTTTGCTTCACCCGTCCCTAGAAGAGAGAACATCCTGTTCTGCTTCACCACTCCCTAGAAGAGAGAACATCCTGTTCTGCTTCACCCATCACTAGAAGAGAGAACATCCTGTTCTGCTTTACCCCTCCCTAGAAGAGAGAACACCCTGTTCTGCTTCACCCCTCCCTAGAAGAGAGAACACCCTGTTCTGCCACACCCCTCCCTAGAAGAGAGAACACCCTGTTCTGCTGCGACCCTTCCTAGAAGAGAGAACATCCTGTTCTGCTTTACCCCCTCCCCAGAAGAGAGATATTCTGTTCCTCTATACCCCTTCCTAAAAGAGAGAACCCTGTTCTGCTTCACCCCTCCCTAGAAGAGAGAACACCCTGTTCAGCTTCACCCCTCCCAAGAAGAGAGAACACCCTGTTCTGCTCTACCCCTTCCTAAAAGAGAGAACCCTGTTCTGCTTCACCCCTCCCTAGAAGAGAGAACACCCTGTTCAGCTTCACCCCTCCCAAGAAGACAGAACACCCTGTTCTGCTTCACCCCTCCATAGAAGAGAGAACACCCTGTTTTGCTTCACCCGTCCCTAGAAGAGAGAACATCCTGTTCTGCTTCACCACTCCCTAGAAGAGAGAACACCCTGTTCTGCTTCACCCATCACTAGAAGAGAGAACATCCTGTTCTGCTTTACCCCTCCCTAGAAGAGAGAACACCCTGTTCTACTTCACCCCTCCCTAGAAGAGAGAACACCCTGTTCATCTAATCCCCTCCCTAGAAGAGAGAACACCCTGTTCTGCCGCACCCCTTCCTAAAAGAGAGAACACCCTGTTCAGATTCACCCCTCCCTAGAAGAGAGAACACCCTGTTCTGCTTTACCCCTCCCTAGAAGAGAGAACACCCTGCTCTGCTTCACCCCTCCCAAGAAGAGAGAAGACCCGGTTCTGCTTCACCCCTCCCTAGAAAAGAGAACATCCTGTTCTGCTTCACCCCTCCCTAGAAGAGAGAACCCCCTGTTCTACTTCACCCCTCCCTTGAAGAGAGAATATCCTGTTCTGCTTCACCCCTCACTAGAAGAGAGAACACCCTGTTCAGCTTCACCCCTCCCTAGAAGAGAGAACACCCTGTTCTGCTCTAACCCTCCCTAGAAGAGAGAACACCCTGCTTTGCTTCACCCCTCCCAAGCAGAGAGAACATCTTGTTCATCTATTCCCCTTCGTTTGGAGAGAGAACATCCCGTTCTGCTTCACCCCTCTCTAGAAGAGAGAACACCCAATTCTGCTTCACCCCTCCCTAGAAGAGAGAACAGCCTGTTCTGATTCACCCAACCCCAGAAGAGAGAACACCCGGTTCTGCTTCACCCTCCCCAGAAGAGAGAACATCCTGTTCTGCTTCACCCCTCCCTTGAAGAGAGAACATCCTGTTCTGCTTTAGAAGAGAGAACATCCTGTTCTGCTTCACCCCTTCCTAGAAGAGAGAACACCCTGTTCTGCTTCACCCCTCCCTAGAAGAGAGAACACCCTGTTCTGCTTCACCCCTCCGCAGAAGAGAGAACACCCTGTTCTAGTTCACCCCTCCCTAGAAGAGAGAACATCCTGTTCTGCTTCACCCCTCCCCAGAAGAGAGAACACCCGGTTCTGCTTCACCCCTCACTAGAAGAGAGAACACCCAGTTCTGCTTCACCCCTCCCTAGAAGAGAGAACACCCTGTTCTGCTTCACCCATCCACAGAAGAGAGAACACACTGTTCTAGTTCACCCCTCCCTAGAAGAGAGAACATCCTGTTGTGCTTCACCCCTCCCCAGAAGAGAGAACACCATGTTCTGCTCTAACCCTCCCTAGAAGAGAGAACACCCTGCTTTGCTTAACCCCTCCCAAGCAGAGAGAACATCTTGTTCATCTATTCCCCTTCCTTTGGAGAGAGAACATCCCGTTCTGCTTCACCCCTCCCTAGAAGAGAGAACAGCCTGTTCTGATTCACCCAACCCCAGAGGAGAGAACACCCGGTTCTGCTTCACCCCTCCCCAGAAGAGAGAACATCCTGTTCTGCTTCACCCCTCCCTAGAAGAGAGAACACCCTGTTCTGCTTCACCCCCCCCCCCCCCCCCCCGGAAGAGAGAACACCCGGTTCTGCTTCATCCCTCACTAGAAGAGAGAACACCAAGTTCTGCCTCACCCCTTCCTAGAAGAGAAAACATCCTGTTCTGATTCACCCTACCCCAGAATAGAGAACACCCGGTTCTGCTTCACCCCTCTATAGAAGAGAGAACACCCTGTTTTGCTTCACCCGTCCCTAGAAGAGAGAACATCCTGTTCTGCTTCACCACTCCCTAGAAGAGAGAACATCCTGTTCTGCTTCACCCATCACTAGAAGAGAGAACATCCTGTTCTGCTTTACCCCTCCCTAGAAGAGAGAACACCCTGTTCTGCTTCACCCCTCCCTAGAAGAGAGAACACCCTGTTCTGCCACACCCCTCCCTAGAAGAGAGAACACCCTGTTCTGCTGCGACCCTTCCTAGAAGAGAGAAAATCCTGTTCTGCTTTACCCCTCCCCAGAAGAGAGATATTCTGTTCCTCTATACCCCTTCCTAAAAGAGAGAACCCTGTTCTGCTTCACCCCTCCCTAGAAGAGAGAACACCCTGTTCAGCTTCACCCCTCCCAAGAAGAGAGAACACCCTGTTCTGCTCTACCCCTTCCTAAAAGAGAGAACCCTGTTCTGCTTCACCCCTCCCTAGAAGAGAGAACACCCTGTTCAGCTTCACCCCTCCCAAGAAGAGAGAACACCCTGTTCTGCTTCACCCCTCCATAGAAGAGAGAACACCCTGTTTTGCTTCACCCGTCCCTAGAAGAGAGAACATCCTGTTCTGCTTCACCACTCCCTAGAAGAGAGAACACCCTGTTCTGCTTCACCCATCACTAGAAGAGAAAACATCCTGTTCTGCTTTACCCCTCCCTAGAAGAGAGAACACCCTGTTCTACTTCACCCCTCCCTAGAAGAGAGAACACCCTGTTCATCTAATCCCCTCCCTAGAAGAGAGAACACCCTGTTCTGCCGCACCCCTTCCTAAAAGAGAGAACACCCTGTTCAGATTCACCCCTCCCTAGAAGAGAGAACACCCTGTTCTGCTTTACCCCTCCCTAGAAGAGAGAACACCCTGCTCTGCTTCACCCCTCCCAAGAAGAGAGAAGACCCGGTTCTGCTTCACCCCTCCCTAGAAAAGAGAACATCCTGTTCTGCTTCACCCCTCCCTAGAAGAGAGAACCCCCTGTTCTACTTCACCCCTCCCTTGAAGAGAGAATATCCTGTTCTGCTTCACCCCTCACTAGAAGAGAGAACACCCTGTTCAGCTTCACCCCTCCCTAGAAGAGAGAACACCCTGTTCTGCTCTAACCCTCCCTAGAAGAGAGAACACCCTGCTTTGCTTCACCCCTCCCAAGCAGAGAGAACATCTTGTTCATCTATTCCCCTTCGTTTGGAGAGAGAACATCCCGTTCTGCTTCACCCCTCTCTAGAAGAGAGAACACCCAATTCTGCTTCACCCCTCCCTAGAAGAGAGAACAGCCTGTTCTGATTCACCCAACCCCAGAAGAGAGAACACCCGGTTCTGCTTCACCCTCCCCAGAAGAGAGAACATCCTGTTCTGCTTCACCCCTCCCTTGAAGAGAGAACATCCTGTTCTGCTTTAGAAGAGAGAACATCCTGTTCTGCTTCACCCCTTCCTAGAAGAGAGAACACCCTGTTCTGCTTCACCCCTCCCTAGAAGAGAGAACACCCTGTTCTGCTTCACCCCTCCACAGAAGAGAGAACACCCTGTTCTAGTTCACCCCTCCCTAGAAGAGAGAACATCCTGTTCTGCTTCACCCCTCCCCAGAAGAGAGAACACCCGGTTCTGCTTCACCCCTCACTAGAAGAGAGAACACCCAGTTCTGCTTCACCCCTCCCTAGAAGAGAGAACACCCTGTTCTGCTTCACCCATCCACAGAAGAGAGAACACACTGTTCTAGTTCACCCCTCCCTAGAAGAGAGAACATCCTGTTGTGCTTCACCCCTCCCCAGAAGAGAGAACACCATGTTCTGCTCTAACCCTCCCTAGAAGAGAGAACACCCTGCTTTGCTTAACCCCTCCCAAGCAGAGAGAACATCTTGTTCATCTATTCCCCTTCCTTTGGAGAGAGAACATCCCGTTCTGCTTCACCCCTCCCTAGAAGAGAGAACAGCCTGTTCTGATTCACCCAACCCCAGAGGAGAGAACACCCGGTTCTGCTTCACCCCTCCCCAGAAGAGAGAACATCCTGTTCTGCTTCACCCCTCCCTAGAAGAGAGAACACCCTGTTCTGCTTCACCCCCCCCCCCCCCCCCCCCCCCCCCCGGAAGAGACAACACCCGGTTCTGCTTCATCCCTCACTAGAAGAGAGAACACCAAGTTCTGCCTCACCCCTTCCTAGAAGAGAAAACATCCTGTTCTGATTCACCCTACCCCAGAATAGAGAACACCCGGTTCTGCTTCACCCCTCCATAGAAGAGAGAACACCCTGTTTTGCTTCACCCGTCCCTAGAAGAGAGAACATCCTGTTCTGCTTCACCACTCCCTAGAAGAGAGAACATCCTGTTCTGCTTCACCCATCACTAGAAGAGAGAACATCCTGTTCTGCTTTACCCCTCCCTAGAAGAGAGAACACCCTGTTCTGCTTCACCCCTCCCTAGAAGAGAGAACACCCTGTTCTGCCACACCCCTCCCTAGAAGAGAGAACACCCTGTTCTGCTGCGACCCTTCCTAGAAGAGAGAACATCCTGTTCTGCTTTACCCCTCCCCAGAAGAGAAAACATCCTGTTTTGCTTCACCCTCCCTAGATGAGAGATATTCTGTTCCTCTATACCCCTTCCTAAAAGAGAGAACCCTGTTCTGCTTCACCCCTCCCTAGAAGAGAGAACACCCTGTTCAGCTTCACCCCTCCCAAGAAGAGAGAACACCCTGTTCTGCTCTACCCCTTCCTAAAAGAGAGAACCCTGTTCTGCTTCACCCCTCCCTAGAAGAGAGAACACCCTGTTCAGCTTCACCCCTCCCAAGAAGAGAGAACACCCTGTTCTGCTCTACCCCTCCCTAGAAGAGAGAACACCCTGCTCTGCTTCACCCCTCCCAAGCAGAGAGAACATCTTTTTGATCTTTTCCCCTTCCTTTGGAGAGAGAACATCCCGTTCTGCTACACCCCTCTCTAGAAGAGAGAAC